>VZRX01019248.1:0-29082 GCA_013398075.1 Notiomystis cincta | reverse complement strand
CTCTCTGATTTGCATTCCCATACACACAGCTGGAATTTTCAAAATGGAAATTCTGGAAGATATCTGATGGACTCTACTTTCAATGCCCATCAGTACATAGTTTAAGAATTGGGAGCACATCTACATATTGATATCTATGCACATTATTTGATGGTCCTTTATTAGTTTTGCATGTGCATACTGAAATGAAAGGCAGGAATGGAACATTTAACTGGATAGCATCTTAAACTGAAATACACTGCTATTAAAAGGACACCATTTCTTCATCAAAATTACTTTTCTTTCTTCTCAGAGAACCTTAGTTTGTTGAGATACGGAAATGCAAGTGTTACTCATGCCTACAGATTGCAAGAGTCTTACACAACCCAAATTTTATTGTTTATTCAGGCCAATTCACTGTGCTCTTTTTGCACCCTTTACTTAAGCAATGAAATATCTTGGAACAGTATCTTTGTTTTATGAGGGGAAGTTAAAATTATGATACCTGCACTTAGCTTTTGAATTATTTTCATCTGGCCTGTGAAATGGAATTACTTTCCTTCCTTTTTTGACACCTGGATTACTACACTAAGCTCAGAGTTGAAAAACCAAAATTCTATTATCTTCAAGTAGTTGCACACATACATAAATATGTGTGTGTTGAATTTATCCAAATTGCAGGATGGGCGGAAATTTCAGTTCGGCTATGACAGCATGTATGTGTTTTTGAAAGCCCAGGAGCAGTTAACATCAGTTTCTGAAAAAATGAAGGAAATATCCACTTAAGGGTGTTGTCAGCAAATCACTGCTTGTTTTCATCATACTCACAGAAAGGATGTATCAACAGGTACATGTTACACTTATGGATTCCCAGATCACTTATTTTACAGAGGAAAAAGAGACCTGAATAGAAAACCTCATTATTTAGTGTTATGAAAGTTGAGATTGCTTTAAAAATCACTAGCAAGGATATCAGTAAAAATCAGATTTAGTACTAAGCAACAGCATGACAAAATTCATTGGCAAGGTTCACTCTATCACTTACTAGATGGTTAAGGCACAACAAGGGCAAAAAAGCAACAAACGAAATCCACTCAATCAAAACAGAAATGAACAGAGAACTATCTATGTGTGTGTGTGTGTTCAGGTGTATGTGACAAAAGGATAGAAAGGGTAAGGATAAAAAGGAATACAGCCTAAAAGCTTAACAGCACTTAAAGTTAACAGTACTTAAACGTAACTTGTACCTTAGACTTAATTTAGCAAAGGAACAACACTTAGCAGCATTTAAATGTAACTTAACTTATACCTTAAACTTAATCATTTGGCAAAGGAATGACACTCAACAGCATTTAACTCAGCTTATAACTTAAATTAAACTTACTTACAGGCCTAACTTACTTAGATATCTAAATAAGATATTTAAACACCTAAGAGAGCAGCATTTCTCCCCTTTTGCCACAGCATATTCACATTTGTATGCACACAGATATAAAAGAGTCAGTGCAAGGTACCTGTGAAAAATTCCCCTCTAAGGTAGTGAAATACTCACTTCGGACGTCTTTGCATCTCCTCAATGGGCAAAGAGTTGAGCCTTGAGGAGTGGGGGTATCAGCCCAGGATCCATGGTACTTTGGTGATCTCTGAGTGCAGCAAATGAGAGTTTGCTGGCTCTGAGAGGCCCCTCTCAGAGGGAGGTTGCTGGGCACAGCCACTGTGGTCCAGGAGAGCTCCAAAGGGTCCCTTTTGGACTGCTGTTTATTGGCTGCAAGTGAGTAGGCCTTGGTCATAACAATGTTCCATCCTGCCCACTCTTCAGGACGGCAACTTTCTCTGAAAGTGGGAGAATAAGGATATTATGCCATTCAGGCAAGAAAAATAGTTTCCGAGGCTGTTCATAAAAAAACCAGGAGCTCATCAGACAGCACAAGCTCCTGGGAGCAGACAGTGTTTCTGATAAGCTCAAGAGGAGCTGGGCCCAGGTGCTAATTAAGACCGAGGCCTAATGAGCATTTCTCAGATCACAGTGTGGCCTGAGAAGGGAAGGGGTGGCAGATAAACCACCACAGCCAGTAAAAAGCTGAAATGACAGACACTGGCCTAAACAGTCTAAGAGGAAAGAGCTAAGAAATCCTTTTCCAGCCTTGTCTGAACAAATGCTAAGAAGATCCCACTGCACAAGAATAAGGCATGAAATAACTCGCACTCTCAAAAGCAGGAAGAGAGTTGAAAGGGAAGATGAACATGACACAGTCTTGGTACAGAACCAAGAGAACAAAAGGGTCAGAGAAAAAATGAAAGGAACAAGGTAGACTGTTGTGTAACTGGGTACAAGTGCAAGAGACCAGTAGTACAAAGGGAATTAATTAATTAATTGGTGCAGCTTTCCTTAATTATCTGTTGCTTTATCTCAGCATGCAACTACGTGTATCTTTATCATTTATGTTGGACACCACCACAATTTTCAACTCCTGCACAGGCAAGATCATCAGTGTTTGACACATTCCTTCCAATCAGAGGCAGGAGCATAAAGACACATTAGGCATCCCTAAGGGGACCCAATCACTTTACTTTACCAAATCAACTACATACAACCTCCAGAGCCCTGGTTATTGATATTAGATGACTATTATTCTATGTGTACAATGCTCAGTTTTTCTTTTGTAATCTCTTCAGACTGCAGTCACAAAGCAGATGCAGTTTAATTGACACAGCTTGCACTGAATTCATTATTTTTTTTAATTGCCTGTTCTTTCTGGGCCCAATACGGAATTGTAAAGGAGGATGATCCACAGGTTCTATTCATTTAACATAGAAAGGATTAAATGCAGCAACTAACAGAATATGCAAACAGTTATTCTCTGTAGTTTTAATCCTTGTGATTACTGGTTGGGCTTTTACAATCAAAGCATTCTATCCTCAGCTAAGAGAAATGGAAAATCCTATTGCATTTTTGAGGTTTTCCTGGACATCCACAACTTTGTCTTTTTCTGAGTATATACCTTAAGAGCAATACTATCTTTCTGATTCTAGTTTGGTTAACGCCTATACACGGATGATGCTTGTGAAATGTGGCAAATAACTTTAACATAGCATCTTGGAAATATGCCTAATATATTTTTATATAATAAAAAAATTATAAAACCCCCCAAACATTAGTAAAAAGTGACTAATCATATCTGATGCCTGAATTTTCAGTGCTGAAATTATTGCCTTGTAAAGATATAGTCATTCTTCTATTTTCCAAATACGAAAATTTAAGGCTTCAATCAGCCATACATAATAGCATACCTGGCAACTCTTGAACAGATTTTCTCCTTCTATATATCAGGACATGAGACATAATGTTTACTGCAAATTCCATTTTCCTTGACAGAAGATTATGTCATGGGGAAAGAGCACAAAAATATTTACTTCAATATATTTTATTACCTAAGAGGCTATTTTTTACAACACATTTTAAATTAATAAATAGCTATTCACAAAGTAAATACACTTAGCTTGCATAGTTCCCTCTCTCTTTCTGTCTCACATGCACACGCACACACTTATAGTAACCTGTAATTGAATTACAAAAGGAAAACAGATTTAAATTATTAGCAATAATCTCCAGTGCTGAAGGAAGAAAATACACAAACATTGCAAGCAGCAGTAGAATGTTGATTAATGAGTGATTTGCATCCCTCAGATCACATCTGAAATCCCTTTCTTAAGCTAGAACTGTGGTGTTATGCTGGTTTGGTCTGGAGAGACTGTGGATCCGGAGACCAGCTACCAGAGAGACCTGGTCCATTGTTTTTAATTTGTGCCTTCAAATTCAGGGATGAAAGATTTAAATATTCAGAAGAAAAGTTTAGAAACCTTATCTTACAAAAAGGGATAAACACAGACATACACGTCACCTGGTTCCTATTGAAACTTGAATCATTGTGATCTTGAGAACTGAGATCCTAGCATTTAATTAAAAACTAGATATGACCTCACAATTCTCTCAAGCAAAGGTAAGAGTGTAATCTGCCATAACTTATGCAAATTTTCAGTGGCCATTAGATCAGTTGTTCCATTGTTAGGTGACTGCACACGTACTATGAAATCCTAGCGACAGTGACCCCAAGTTAATTTTAATACACATGGTTTGAATAAACAGTGATTTCACGACTACTCAGAATTAATGAAACTTGAGGGGGGAAAAAGTAATAGAGAACCATATATTTTTAAAAATTATTATTTTAAGGAAAAAATGTATAGAAAGCAACAATAGTCACAAAAAAAACCCTGTATAAATGTATGTATAAATTAAAATGTCTCAGAGGAAGTGTGCTGAAAACATCTGCCTTAGTCCACAATTGAAAGAAGTCATTAAAACTTTACTTCCAATTTGTTCAACTCTTCATTCAGTGGATCATAATGATCTTATGATCAAAATACAGTTTATTCTGAAACTGAATAACATCTTATCTTTTCTTACAATAAAAATCATATTGGCTCACACTTGAAGTCTCCCTGAAACTAAATATTGTCAAATATTAACATTTCTTTAGAGTGTACTTTCTTCAAGTCATACTTTTGCTGAAAAATTTCTGACTGACACTTCTCTAAAAGCATTTGGGCTCACAAAGCAGTAAATATATAACTAGCTTTTGGAAGGTTTTGACAAATACATTCATAAAGGTAACACAAAGGTAAATACCACTCCAGATAACTTCATTTCAGATGCCTGTTTAAACCATTGTCAGTTTGAGATACAGAGATTAGTCCTTCTCAAAGCTCAGGTTTAT
The DNA here is from genome assembly GCA_013398075.1 of Notiomystis cincta. Taxonomy (NCBI): domain Eukaryota; kingdom Metazoa; phylum Chordata; class Aves; order Passeriformes; family Notiomystidae; genus Notiomystis; species Notiomystis cincta. The sequence continues at coordinate 24,325 of VZRX01019248.1, read as the reverse complement.
TTTAACCACAGGATACATCTCACTTTCCTGAAACTCACAATCCCTCCAGCAAACCCTGGGTAAGGAAGAAAGTGGTTTCCTTCCTAACTGCTTGTTTTCCTTCAGGTAGCCCTGTCTTTACCTCTATTACCTTAATCTCTGAACTCCATCTATGTCTTGTTTAAAGATAATGGCAGTTCAAAGGTGCATGTACTTACACAGCCCCAAAGCAAGTTTTGAAGCAGCCTGCATTAACTTCGGAACACAAGACATGTACTTGGGGGTACTTACCTTTCTCATTTTCACAGGCGTATGGGACTGACAGTCCCAAGACCTGGAGGAAGCCTTCAGAAACGTGTATAGCCTTCTGTACAAAAGGCTTCATACTCTGAATTGAAACAATCAGGCAAGGGGGGTTTGTCTCTTAGTTATCTTGTGGTGAGTGATGTATTTTGAAATTCTATGTTCTAATGTAACAGTAAAGGTATAAATTTCACACAGATGCTAGAAAACTGTGTCCAGAGGGATTGGAGGTAAAGATTACTCCTTCAAGCTGAAATCATTGGACAGGACAGTGTCCTGTGGGACACATGATGGCTTTTGGATCAACTCTGGCTCTGCATTTCTGCCATAAAAGTCCACATGAGGTGAATTTGCACAAATGAGCAGGGCCTGTGTGTGTGATACCAGAAACCGGATCAAAGAAAGAATGGGTAGGTGCAGAGAGGCAGCTAGTAAAACTAAGAAAAGCTAAGAATAGATAAGGTCTGGAGACTCAGTCTCCAATCCTATGGATTCACAGAAACAGAAAAAGGCAGAACATCAAGATTCTCAAGCCTCTCAAGGCCACAAGCATGTCATGATACCAGGTAAATCTCAGTGAGTGTCTGAGTGTGAGGCAATCACTGAGCATCATGTATGAATAATGATTATTATATATAATAATAATATATATAATATAATATAATAATAATTACTATTAATAATATCAGATTGATTCTATTAACAGTTTAACTAGTAAGAAGTGATCTAATAGACATTAACTGTGATCTTTTTCTCTCCTGACTCGAACACCAACTGGGAAAATTTGCAAATTTACTCATGAAATCACCCTGTCTTTACTTGACTCTCTAGGACTAGCACAGGTTCATTAGTGGTTGCCTGCCTGAGCCCCATCTGTACGTCACCTGACCAATAAACAATCTACTAATCCTGCTCATTGTTCCTTCACAGACTTGCCTATTTTGCATGATGTTGATCATGGTATAGGGAAGTCTGAGATGTCACATACCCTCAGGGCAGTTTGTTGTCAAATACCAGATTAAAATGCTATATGGTCACTATGGAGTAAGGCTTTGTTGTCTGCTCTATANTACAAAAGGCTTCATACTCTGAATTGAAACAATCAGGCAAGGGGGGTTTGTCTCTTAGTTATCTTGTGGTGAGTGATGTATTTTGAAATTCTATGTTCTAATGTAACAGTAAAGGTATAAATTTCACACAGATGCTAGAAAACTGTGTCCAGAGGGATTGGAGGTAAAGATTACTCCTTCAAGCTGAAATCATTGGACAGGACAGTGTCCTGTGGGACACATGATGGCTTTTGGATCAACTCTGGCTCTGCATTTCTGCCATAAAAGTCCACATGAGGTGAATTTGCACAAATGAGCAGGGCCTGTGTGTGTGATACCAGAAACCGGATCAAAGAAAGAATGGGTAGGTGCAGAGAGGCAGCTAGTAAAACTAAGAAAAGCTAAGAATACATAAGGTCTGGAGACTCAGTCTCCAATCCTATGGATTCACAGAAACAGAAAAAGGCAGAACATCAAGATTCTCAAGCCTCTCAAGGCCACAAGCATGTCATGATACCAGGTAAATCTCAGTGAGTGTCTGAGTGTGAGGCAATCACTGAGCATCATGTATGAATAATGATTATTATATATAATAATAATATATATAATATAATATAATAATAATTACTATTAATAATATCAGATTGATTCTATTAACAGTTTAACTAGTAAGAAGTGATCTAATAGACATTAACTGTGATCTTTTTCTCTCCTGACTCGAACACCAACTGGGAAAATTTGCAAATTTACTCATGAAATCACCCTGTCTTTACTTGACTCTCTAGGACTAGCACAGGTTCATTAGTGGTTGCCTGCCTGAGCCCCATCTGTACGTCACCTGACCAATAAACAATCTACTAATCCTGCTCATTGTTCCTTCACAGACTTGCCTATTTTGCATGATGTTGATCATGGTATAGGGAAGTCTGAGATGTCACATACCCTCAGGGCAGTTTGTTGTCAAATACCAGATTAAAATNTACAAAAGGCTTCATACTCTGAATTGAAACAATCAGGCAAGGGGGGTTTGTCTCTTAGTTATCTTGTGGTGAGTGATGTATTTTGAAATTCTATGTTCTAATGTAACAGTAAAGGTATAAATTTCACACAGATGCTAGAAAACTGTGTCCAGAGGGATTGGAGGTAAAGATTACTCCTTCAAGCTGAAATCATTGGACAGGACAGTGTCCTGTGGGACACATGATGGCTTTTGGATCAACTCTGGCTCTGCATTTCTGCCATAAAAGTCCACATGAGGTGAATTTGCACAAATGAGCAGGGCCTGTGTGTGTGATACCAGAAACCGGATCAAAGAAAGAATGGGTAGGTGCAGAGAGGCAGCTAGTAAAACTAAGAAAAGCTAAGAATACATAAGGTCTGGAGACTCAGTCTCCAATCCTATGGATTCACAGAAACAGAAAAAGGCAGAACATCAAGATTCTCAAGCCTCTCAAGGCCACAAGCATGTCATGATACCAGGTAAATCTCAGTGAGTGTCTGAGTGTGAGGCAATCACTGAGCATCATGTATGAATAATGATTATTATATATAATAATAATATATATAATATAATATAATAATAATTACTATTAATAATATCAGATTGATTCTATTAACAGTTTAACTAGTAAGAAGTGATCTAATAGACATTAACTGTGATCTTTTTCTCTCCTGACTCGAACACCAACTGGGAAAATTTGCAAATTTACTCATGAAATCACCCTGTCTTTACTTGACTCTCTAGGACTAGCACAGGTTCATTAGTGGTTGCCTGCCTGAGCCCCATCTGTACGTCACCTGACCAATAAACAATCTACTAATCCTGCTCATTGTTCCTTCACAGACTTGCCTATTTTGCATGATCATGGTATAGGGAAGTCTGAGATGTCACATACCCTCAGGGCAGTTTGTTGTCAAATACCAGATTAAAATGCTATATGGTCACTACGGAGTAAGGCTTTGTTGTCTGCTCTATAGCAATCTTCTTTAGTATTTGCAGCAAAAGTATGATTTATTCAGAAGGTCTGTTGTGGTAATTCCCGAACCATGGAGAAGGGATGTAAGGTTACCATTGCAGTCATCAAATCTACACTTGTGTTAACTGAATGAAGCATGCCCAATAGTTCCTTTCAGTGGTTATGACCTTGATCATTACTGCAGAAGTTAGGTCTGTCACCATTTTAACTTGGAGTTTATTCCAGGGTCTTATTTTTCTGACTGTTAGAAACCTTCTTATGACATCCTGTCTTACGTCTTCATAGCAACTTTATGCTTTTCTTCACACTCTATCGTCCTTCTTCCAGCTAGTGTTAACCGGTCTCAAAATACTTAGAAGCAAAAGTTTGTTTTGTTAGGCTGACAACTTTTTCAAGTCTCTTCATTACTCTTTGACTGTAAAATGGACTTTGTGCTCATCTGATCATCCCTGAAGACCTTCTTTGTATTGTTCCAACTCTACCACATCATTTTGGTGAGCAAAGTATTGTGTACAATTTCTTAAGCAAAATGTCTCAGAGTTGTTCGGATTTTCCCAGAATCATAGCACCATTTTAGCGGGCAAAGATGTTTAAGATCATCAAGTCCAACAAGGAACCTAGCACTAAACCTAAGGGCCTGTGGCCCTAAGTGTCTCATCTACATATCTTTGAAATAAATCTATGGATGGTGACCCAATTACTTCACTAGGAAGTCTGTCCCAGTGCTTGACAATCCTTTCAGTGAAGAAATTTTTCTTAATATCTAACATGAACCTCCTCTGGCACAGCCTGGGGTAATTTCCTCTCATTCTGTCTCTTCTAACATCATAGCATGTACCTGCCTACTTGGGCATAGTGTCCTTAAAGGAGGCTCTGCTCATCAAGGGCCTGTACACTGAGAAACAAATCTTATTCTTAGACTTCCTGGAAAGGGTTTAAAATGTCAGTGAGAATTCAGTTGGTGGACACCAATCAGCAAAGAGTAGTGCTAAGTGAAACCACTGAACCTCAGTACAGGAATTGACATGATAATGGATACCTTACCTATCTCTCATTAGCACATCTGTAGCAGGGTTTCCCTCACCCTGACTACATTTCCAATGGAGTGACAGTGACTTTCTGTTTTTCAGAGGTCTGTATCAGGTAGCAGAAGCAGGATGCTCTGCAAAGGAAGGTCAGACAGGAACTGAAGCTGACAGCAAACCAGGCATGAAGCAAGATCCTCATAAGAGGTGCAGTCCCATAGTACCTGAACAAAAGCCCCTCCAGAACAGGTCAGCAACAGCAGCAAGGTTAAGTCAGTAGTCCAGGCAATCCAGACAAAACCAAGATCAAGCCATAAAGTCAAGTCAGCAGATCAGGGTCAGGTATCAACAGAATTCATGGCCAGACCCCAGCCTGGCTGCCCTGTAGCTCTAGCAGAGAGCATAGGCAGGTGTCTGAGCTCCTGAGCAAAGAACGGGCAGCCTCTGATCAGACTCTCTGCTCTTGCTCATTCAGCTCTTTCTGCAGAAGTCTGACCCAATGCTACCTGCTGCAATGTTACATAGACCTTGAACAAGCAAAGCCCAATGAGACTAGGAAGAAGTTGCAAAGATTGGTGTTCTAAGGACTCAACAGCATGGATGTTACTAAACTTGGGATTCTGGATAAAGAGCAGATAGATCCATCAGACAAAAGGAGGATGCTGTCAGTGTCATAAAGAGGAATGTGGGTTTATACTGGTGTAAACAGTCCTCTGCAACTTGTTCCAATTATCAGAATGAGTCAAGTAGCCACTGCTAATTAACAGCAGCTTTTATTTCCCTAACATGGACATTCCAGAGTGGTAGAACTACCAGCACTGGTCACCTAAAACAAAAAGAAACTCAGCAGAGCAAACAGGAAGGCCTGAAATTCTAATCCTAAGGGAGATATTTTTTTAAGAGCTTCTGCTCAAAACGTTTTGACCAAATAAGGAAGCCTTGAGCCTGCCTCAAAGACAAAGAGGGTATCATTTTTTACTCACCGAACCATCTCTAGTGATAAACACCATTTCCGTCGACTGGAGTACAATTTCTCCCAATGAGATGTATAAGCTACAAATTTAGGGGTTTTCTTTGCCTTTTTCTCTTCTAAAGTGATTCATAAATGACCAGCATTCTGCACTTTCATATTCCTTTGTCAGGTGAGAAACAATCACTTTGCGCATTGCTCTGCCTGTGCCACCAGTGCTGGTCCCACAGTAAAACAATTTTGATGATGACATCAGATATGCAATCTTCATATAAGGTCACATGCACAATTTCTGAATTTTATTGGAGGTTTTGGCTCCTTCAGATTGGAAATTAATCTGCTGATAATGTCTAAAAAGGTGAACAGTATTTCTATTGGTTCCTTCAGGTAGTTCGTGCTAGCATGTGAATCTATATATTTCCTCCTTTGTAGTCATTTGTGAGATACAGGAATGCCCAGGCAGAGTTTGATCTAGGCAGTGCCTGAAGAGTGAAGTTTCATCCATTTTTGGTCAGGATGGCAACAAAGGAACATCTTTCTGCTCCAGCGCTGTGGTTGATTCTCGTCTCCATTCAGGTCTCCCTGGGTAAGCACATACTTTATTTCACATGAGGCAGCAAGATGAGTATGCAAATTTAATATAAATTGTTGTTATTCTACCAAGCTGTAAAACAAAGTGGCAGAAACATGTTTAAGTATGTTTCTGTCTTTGATTCAATCTCCTTGGTAATTCTGTGATAAAGAAGGATAAACCATTTGTAAAAGTTTTATATTTTACTCAGATATCAGTGGCTGGCCATTCTCATAAGAATTCAAGTCCAAGTTTTGTAAACAGCTGAGTTGTACTAAAAATCAGCTGGGTATTCTTACTACTGTCTTTTCTTTCCTGCTGAGCTCTTTGTAGACAGAATGAATAATTCCAGGTCTTTGCTCAACACCAGTTAAAATTATATTGCTCTACCCTGTGAGTCCTGGGTAGGTGGGTGACACAACATCCCCTCAGTTGTGCCTGTTTATCTGAAGTTTATCACTATTTGTCTCCCTGCTCTTCTAGAGCTATGTGCACATGCTTGACATTGGTGATGAGAGACAGATTTTGGAAACCTCATTTTTTTCTCTCTACACCTGGAGCTGACATTATAGCATTGTGGTGGTGGTCGCATGTGATGAGAAAAAAACCTCACGGTTGATGTTTTGCTGTAGCATGGCCCTAGTCTTGAAGATTCTCACCAGTTGTGTGGATGCTCTCAGAGTTCACATGGCAGGGAACAGGAGGCAATCTTGACATACATTTTCATCATATGAAACATTTTTTATTTACACACCTTTGTAGTGATACTTTAGTGTCAACTGAGCTGTACTGTAGAAAAGACAGTGAGTTTTCTTCCAACTCCTTGTTAACATCAGGGAATAGTAACAGACTGACTGGAAGACGCAGACAAGAGTAGCTTTACTTTAACACTATAATCAGCACCTACTACCCTCATGCCTCCTCTGGCAGCACTTGCACTCTCCTGATGTTCCCCAGGCACAGAGCACTATGCAGAGCAGTGAAAGAGTCACAGCCCTCAGGGAGTGAGCTGGCCATCTGCCCCTGAAGCAGCACGCCTGGGCTGAAAACCTCCTCTTAGAGCCTGGGGACAGGAATGCGTGGTGCATTCTCATTCTTTGCCTGTGAGAAGAATTGGGTTTTCAGCTGGTGCAAGCAAAAATCTCATGCCTTCTTAGCCAAGCAGAACACAGAACCACTGAATTCAATGAAGGGTACTTGTGGGACATGCTGTGGTGTGTGAGGAAATACAAAATTGTACATGTACATATCATTAAAAAATCGCAGAAGAGTGATTACAGCAAATGATAGCTTTTATTAGGAAATATTTAAATTGTCACTTGGGTTATGCCTCTTTCTGCATCCAGTCTTGCATGCTCTTACATGTTGAAAACATCAGATATACAATTATTTAAAAATTAAAGTGCAGAGGAGTCATACAGGTGAGTGAAGTGCTGTTTGTTTTACTCCGGAATATGGCTAATAGAAGTAGGTTATCTGGTCCCTTTAAAAATATATTATGAATTTGACTTTTCTAAGAATTAATTTTTCTTTTAAAGGTATAAATGTTATAGCTGAGAAAACTTTTTTTTTTTTGACTATGCTCTCCAAATAGCCTGAAGGTTGTTCTCCAGAATATCTTTCTAGAGACTTATAAGATTTGTTACAGAAAGATTATGCTCCCTCTGAGGCAACATGTTGTAGGCACAACGTGGATTTATAGTTATCTGAGGATTGTGCCATGCATGTGATTTTCTTACTCAGGAAACTTGAGGAGAGAGGATATTTTGCAGAAAAAATAGGTTTTGGAAGTTACTGGTTGTCAGTCACTTGAATAACCACCTCTTTTTTTTGTTTTCAAATCTAAATGATGGGCAGGGAATTGTGAAGAACTCCAGCAGTGTTAGCAAAAGAGGTAAAGCCTTTGCCCGTGTATAAGAGGTGATCATGTGTCAAAGCCACATTGTCTGTGTCTGATGAAGCAGTTACAGACCACATGAAGATGGAGGCAAAATTGCCTTCCAGTTGACTACCACTAGCAGTTTACTCTGGAATAAGAAATGAACAATGGCTAGTTTTGGAAAGAAGTGGCTGCATTAGCACCAGCTCATGGGCTAAGACTGACATACTTGCAATGAGTAGAGAGAAGAATTAGATTTTTTTCCAAATACGAAGAAAAATTATATGTCAGATGACAGCAAGATGTGTGATATATAGAAACACCTCTCTTTTGAGGAAGAGAGGGAAGGTGTTATTTTACATAAAGGATTGTTTTGAAAAAAATCTTACAGGAAAACCCAAGACTCTTAGTGCAAATTTTGTCACTTATCAAATGTCATCGTTGATAGGAGATGATCTTCCTGGGCTATTTGCAAGACTTGCACAGATGCACTGCCTTCCATTCACATCAGTGCTCAGTGCTGGGTCTGAATGAGTACTGTTGTTTTTTCTTGGTACCTAGTCATTGGGGCTGTGAGTGCAGATCACCAGGGCCCATGGCCAGGCACGGCTGTGCCAGAGTGGAACACAGATGCACCTCCCACTTAGCACAGGCAGTGAGAGAACATCAGGTCTGTGCTTCATGCACAGAGCACATGGGTGGAAAACCCAGGTGGGGAAGGCCAAGGCCATTAAGGATTCTTTGTCTGCTCAGGACATTGACAATTGAATGGAACCTGTGCTGTAAATGTTTGCTTTAATATTCCATTGTGTGTCAGCTCTTGAAACAGTGAAAACATGTGACCAAAGTTATTAGGCTTCTTATGAGACTGTCCTGTAAACCTCCTTCAGCTATGTGGTCAACCTGAATAATCCTCCAGGCCCAAAAAAAGTTGCCAGCCCTCTTCAGGGATTTACCTGTTCCATAACATGCTGAAACCCAAATCTATCAAACTGCAGACAAAACTCACATGTAATAGTCAACTTCTTCCTGTTTCCTTTGTACGTTTAGCTCATCATTTGTCCTTAACCTCGGAATGCAATAGTCCTGAATGTGGTTTTCTACCATTTGATTTTCCACTTATTTCATGGATATCCTCTTTCATGCTCTAAACAGCAGTGACTTTGACTCCAGTTGGTAGTGAGGCTTTTAGTCCAAACAGTCACACATATGTAATATTCATATATAAATATGTACCCACACCCCACAGCTGCACATGGCTGCCCAGACAGATGGAAATATGCGACATGTGACACAAACCTAAACAGCACCAGTGGCCTCATAATGATCTGTCTTAACTTCTGTAAGGCCTTTGACATGGTCCCACACAACAATCTCATCATTAAATTGGACATATGTGGATTTGATGGATGGATTATTCAATGGATAAGAAATTGGCTGGATGAATGCATCCAAAGAGTTGCAGTCAGTGGCTCAATGTCCAAATAGACATCAGTGACAAGTGGTGTCCCTCAGGGGATGGGAACTGTTCAAAATTATTAATGGCACTGGTAGTGGGATTGACTTCACCCTTGGCAAGTCTCCAGAGGACATCAAGGTCAGCAGTGCAGCCATTGAGGGAAGGAATGCTAGCCAGAGGAATCTCGACTGGCTTGAAAAATGAGCCTCACCCCATGAAGTTCAACAAGGCCAAGTGCAAGGTGCTGTACCTGGCTCAGCACAACCATCAGGACCAGTCTGGCCTGAAGGATGCATGACTTGAGAACGGCCCCATGGAGCAGGACTTGGGGATACTGGTGAGGACAAACTGGACATGAGCTGGCAATGTGCCCTTGCAGCACAGAAAGCCAACTTTGAGCTGAGTTTTCATGTAGACCCCCTGGTCTTACCACCCCTCCAGTAGCTGGCCTGGCCCCTCTGGTCCCTCTGGTAGCCAACTCCTCCAGTTACTTCACTCCCAAAGACACACACATAAACATGGCTTCCGGCCCAATTAACTCACAGGAAAATGAAGCTTGATCTACCGTAGCAATCACACGCTGACATGTGGTCCTCTCACCCACTCCAGCTGGCAGTGTCTATTGTGGCAGGCTTTGTGAATCACAAAGCAGGGACCTTACTCAGCATTTCCCAGCCCTGATAAGTCAGTAAAAGAGAAAGCCTACCTGTCATTAAAAATAACTTACATTTTAGCAGTGCAGTTAGCTCAAATTTGTAAATACAGACATAACTCCTTGCAAAAAAAACTCTTTATATTGGACTATTTAGAAAGGTGAACCAAATAAGACTGATGTAAGAGTAAATTAAGAGCAATAATGATCTCATTAACATCTGCAATAGATAATCATGATTGAGCTCTGTCCTTTCCATAACATTGCTCTGTCTGAAGGTGCTGATGAATTGAGGCTGTCAAATGGAACTGGCCCCTGCTCTGGGAGAGTGGAAGTAAAACATGAGGAGCAATGGGGAACTGTGTGTGATGGTGACTGGACCATAAAGGATGCTGATGTTGTTTGTAAGCAAGTAAAATGTGGATCTGCTGTTAAGGCCCTTAATCGAGCTCCTTTTGGAGAAGGAACAGGACCAACATGGTTGTACCGAGTTGATTGCCGTGGTGATGAATCTGCCCTCTGGAACTGCACACATACAGGATGGGGTGCTTTTACCTGCCCTCACTACTTTGATATTGGAGTGATCTGCTCAGGTAAGGAGTGATCCAACCTTGTATAGTAGAAAAAATATACAAGCCTAGTATCAAACTTTGTCCTAGTTGGATTAAGCCAAGTACTCCCTCTACTCTCCAAAGCAAGTTGCTATAGCATTAAGTCTTCTGCTGACTACGAGTGCAAGCTGACTTTGCCTCAGTACAGCAATGGCATTGAATGAGCATATTAAATAACATAGGAACAGGAAAAAAAGAGCACTATTTGTTTCTACCACAGCTCTCCCAGGCAACAGGAGAGCAGTACTGAACTTGTCTTTGACTGGGAATGGAAGATAAAAAAGTAGGTGTAGGTGGAGAAGCAAGAAAATGCAACGTTATGTCATACAACTGCCCTTCTTCTCCAGATTTTCAGGTAAACTAAGACAGGACAGACTGCAATGGCAAAAAAATCTGTTTGGCTGCTTCCTGTGCAAGATGTGCTTGGTTTTATTCCTTGGATAAAGAACCATAGCAAGAGGTTTTTCCTTCCCAGCTTCAGGAATTTACATTTGCCCTTTTTTAAATTTTTGTAAGGCTCCTGTCAGCCCATTAGTCTAGCCTGTCTAGATCTCTCTGAATGGCAACTCTGCCCTTGTGGTTATCTCCCAACATCCCAAAATTGTAAGAGTGTACTCCATCACCTCCTCCATGAAGAGAAGGCATTGAGCAGAACAGGCTCCTGGAAAGACCCAACAAGTGATATTCCACCTGCTCACAGTCTTCAGGTAGAGTGCAGCTCACTAATAACTGAGCTTGACCATTCAATCATCTGCTAAACCATGCTGTCCTTCCACTCAGACTGTAAAATCCTAGTTTTTGGACATAAGGTTATTGTGCAAGACAGTGTTAATGACAGTGCTAAATGTGAGGTAAATGACATGTGCTGCTGTCCCCTCATCCATAAATCCATTTTTTTCAGAGAAAGCAATACAGTCCCACAAGCACGACACACGCTTGATAAAACCATGCTGACTCTTCCCATTCACCCCTTTGTGCCCACAAATGAGTTTCTAGAAGTCTCACTCTATATTTTGTCCAAATACCAAAGTGAGACTGGTCAGTCTGTAGATCTCCAGACTGTCTTTTTAGCAATTTCTGAAACTGGGTGCAACATTTCCTGTTTCCTCTTCCTGGGGTGCTTCAGCTTCCTATTCACTGAAACAATGAAGTCTCAAGGACACACACTATTTATCTATTTGGAGATTGCTACTTCTCAGTCATAGGCAGATGTTCAAAGTTTCCTTCCTTCTTTCCCAAGGATTTAGTATTTAGTATTAGTATAGTGAAAGCTGTCTCATACACAATTTTCTTTCTTATCAGTGCTATACAGGAATTGTCCCAGTCATAATTCAAAAGTATCAGTGATCCTCAGAGAAGTGACATGTGTCTTGCTCATTAAGGTACAGGAGTTATAAAAATAAGTCAGTACAACCAATCCTTGATGCTGGATTTCTTGGGGTTTGGGTTTTTTACAGGCTTCTCTGATCTGCGTCTGACTGGAGGGGACACTGCCTGCTCAGGACATCTGAAAGTAAAGCAGGAAGAAACTTGGGCAACTGTCTGTTTCTCACACATTGACTTCAAAGCTGCCTCTGTTATATGTAATGAGTTAGAGTGTGGCCAGGCTGTGGATACCTTGAGAGGACCTCACTTTGGAGAAAGACATGAACTGATCTGGCAAGAAGAGTTTCACTGTGTAGGGAATGAGACCCACCTTGCAGACTGTCCCAGGAACATCCACCATGCTAACACGTGCTCTCATGATGCCACTCTTGTGTGTTCAGGTGAGACTTTGGACTGGTGGACGTAATTCACCCATGTCCTATATGCTTTCTTCCTCTTAAGCCACAGTTCAGAGCCTCTGCACACTTCTGTGGTCCTCAGAATTCTTGGATGCTTTCCCCTACCATGCCTTGAGCCATTCAGGGGGGACCAGGAAACAGAGAGTAGCCCCAAAATGTCTTGTTCACTCTACTGAGAGTCTGCATCCAGCATGGGCTGTTCTAATCACTTCACTACCACATCAGAGGCAGATCTCAAAAGCGCTGTTGTTTCTTTTATGCTGTTAGACCTATGCACTCAACAGTGCTATGAATGCTTTACATGTCTTTCTCTTATAAATAAAAAGAAAAATGGCCACACTGAACAAGTAGGAATATTGAGACATTAATTTATTTCCTGTAGTGCCAGTGTGCATATTAATCCCTGGCACTTCAGCTGACTATAAAAGTGGGAGAAGTACCATATCTCCAAAAGGTTGAAGGAGGCACAAGTTACTAATGTAAGTGAATAAAAAACAAAAAGGTTGCCAGAGGCCTAGATGACTTTCATTGTGACTGGAAGGTAACAGTACTTTAGAACTCCATACAGTCATGGCTGCTGGGGGCTCTGAATACAGCTATGTATTGCCACCCACTGCAAAAGTGAAGATTAGGCCTAGAAAACACAACTTTTTTCCTGAGGCCACAGTTCTACAGGGATAAACTAAACCTGGGGCAGAGCTGCTGGCAACAGTCTGACACAAAGCAAGCCTGGAAAAGGGCTGGAGTTCATGCCCATTTCCAGCCCAAAGGGCTTCAGTCTGTTTCAAGACTGCCTTGGACACTATGACCAGGAGCACTGTGACCTGGGGACCAGTGGCAGCCAAATAGCTTAGGTAAGGCATCTAACAGGCCTTGGCTCCTGCCCCTATCTTGTGAGTCTCAGCTCAGAGCTGAAATCCTGGGTTCATTGGGGGTACAAAGCAAGGCCAAGGTAAGGGTAGAAAGTAACAGAAGGGACTGCATGGGGCAGGCAGTAGGACATGACAGTGCCATCCATGCTGCCCTTAATTTATTGTGAATATGCTGATGAGTATGGTCTGTGGCATTCAGAGCCTTGCTCTGGGGCATGGATGAAAACTGAGAATTGGACATTGCAGTTTCTGCTTACCAGGAAATGTGACATGACCAACTACTGAGAGAGAGACTGATACCAGTTGCTCCTACTCAGAGTTCCTCACATGGGAGGCAGTGTTGAAACTGCCTCTGCAAGAGATGATGTTGTAAGGTAGCAGCAGTATTGTGAGGGGAGGAGAGAACATAGCAAGGAGGAGATGCTGAACTTAAAGAGTCAAAAGACTTTTAGTCATACACTGCAGGCTACAACATGGACAACAGAGATCTTTTTTTCAGAGCTGACTTACCCGCATCCTGTTCTAACATGCTTTTCAGTAACCTAACACATAAATAAGTGCTAGTTCCTTGCAGATAGAGCTCTCTTACAGTTTTCAGTGCAACAGCACAGAACCCCCAAATTAACTGCTAAGCTCCTTTATTCTTTCTGCAGGCTACGGTGGGTACAGGCTGGCAAATGGCAGTACCACATGTTCAGGGAGAGTAGAGCTTCTTCACGGAGGCACATGGGGAACCTTGTGTGACTACCTGTGGGATTTACCAGCTGCCAATACCCTCTGCCAACAGCTGGACTGTGGCGTTGCACTACTGATACCAAGTGGACAGTCCTTTGGGGAAGGAAATGGATCTGTCTGGAATGGCACATTCAGCTGCCAGAAGAATGGATCACTCCTGAGAGATTGTCCTGTGCGTGCCCTTGGTCATGATGAATGCCCTGCTGGAAAACAGGCTTGTGTGGTATGTTCAGGTGAGCAGTGGAAAGGTCTAAGAAGAGAACTGAAAAACTCCTTCCTTGAGGAAAAATATGGACTGAAAATTCCGAGGGCTTATGTGGAGTCAGACTCCATCTATTGTCTGCTGCAACAGGAGTCAAGGCTGCACTTCAAGTGTACCACAAGGCTGCTCTCTCTGAAATGCTCCTAGTGTCAGGTAACAGCAAGAGCAGGATGAGCTAGGCACAGAGGCTGAGCACAGCACAGGCAGAGTCCTTGTCACCAAGGCACAATCCAAAGCATCTGCATAGAGGACAGAGGAAGGTACTGGTAATAAGGCCTATGAGCAATTCCAGACAAGTCAAAGCAAGCAATGAGATATAGGGTCTGGCTGGAGAGAACAGCCAGGCGTAGCATGAGACTAGACTGGAGACAGTTACAGCCGTCATGTACCTGAGGCAAGGACTGAATTCCTGGTCCAGGTTTAAGTGAGGACTTCAACCAGCAGTTGAAGGATGCAGAGCTGTAGGCCCAAGGTGATACTGATCTGAACTATTAAGGTCTATTGGTTGACCCAAAGCCACAAAACCTAGTGCTCTGATTTTAAAAATTGCAAATGGGACCTTATCCTGATTTCTAATCATTCTTCTCAGTAAAATAGGCTGGACTGAAATCTAGTTATGAGTACGGAAGTTTTTAGTTATGAGTATGGCCCAGTTAAAGTAATTTTTACAACTGAATTATAAGGAAAACTCCTTCCCATTTCCCAGTCACTTCCAGGTCCTGCCCATGAGCAGTTGCAAATATAACACTCCAGTACTCCTTTTCTCTTACATTCAGGATGTCCAGGGGGCAGGTTGGTGAATGGTACCACATGCTCTGGCATAGTGGAGATCCATCACGAAGGCACGTGGGGAAGACTCTGCCACTCCCACTGGAATTTGCAAGCTGCCAGTGTTCTCTGCCATCAGCTGAACTGTGGCTATGCAAAGTTAATCCAGATGGAAGACGGTTTTGTGGATGGAAATGGGCCTATATGGAGAGACACTTTTCATTGTAAAGGGGTAGAGTCCTGTCTGTGGGATTGTGCTCAAGTGACCTTAGGTAATCCAACGTGTTCAGCCAAAGAAGCAGCCACTGTAACTTGCTCAGGTAAGTCAGGAGTGGCCTTTTATGGGTGGTGCAACTTCAGATCAAAGCAGTGCTGTTGATCTCACTGACAGGATCTAGTCTTTGAGCTTGGGAAGCCTTTCTCCCTTCCCATTGCAGGCCCTTGTGTGCATGAAAGCAAACAAAGCCTTAACAGGGGCAATCTCCTTTACCAGTGGTGAGAATTAATATTTTACCAGCCCAGAAATTTGTCTTCCATAGCTTTCCTGAAAGTTATTTCTACTGAAGTGAGAGCAGTATATGTTACTCAATGTATTTCCCAACTCTCTTGAGCCCAGGTCTTGCAGAATCACTCAGACTCTCAGGGGGTGAGAGCCGCTGTGATGGGCGAGTTGAGATCTCCCTCTACGGTGTGTGGAGCAGAGTCCTGGATGATGACTGGGACATTGAGGATGCTCATGTGGTGTGCAGACAGCTCCAGTGTGGAACTGCTGAGAAAGCCTATTACCTTCCAAAATCTGAGCGAGGGATGGGTCTTGTTGGCCTAAGGAGCGTCCAGTGTACTGGAAATGAGCCTCAGCTGATGCTCTGCAACACCTCCCATTATCAGACAGTGCCAACAGGAGTTTCTGAAGACATTGGTGTGATTTGTTCAGGTGAGTCACTGTGTAAAAGGTACAGAATGTTTCCCAGGGTTTCTCCAGCCTGCGTTGTGCTGTGGTGTCACAGATCTTAAGTCAGCATGAGTCTGAGCTTGATGATAGGTAAGGAAGCGATTGCAATTTACATAATGCGTTCTTCATCTGAATTTCTTACAGAATTATCTTCCAGAATATTAGAACAGAGAAGCCATAAGAACACTAATTTCGCAATGATTGCCAAGAATTCTTACTGCCACTGGATAATTAAATAGCTTTTATTTTGTGACATTTCGATTTGAGTAGATACTTGCAGCTATTCTACAGAATATTACAACTGTTTCTACTCTTCTTTGATTTTGTAACCCGTCTGTAATAGGAAAACTGTCTGTCTCTAACTAAATGAGTATAGATAGAAAACAGGTTGTCTGGCTTTCTAAGACAAGATGACCTCTGTATATACTTAGTATGATTAGATACTTCCTGCTCGCAACATCTCACAGGAAGATTAGTATTCAAATTCAAACATGGTGCAGGAGCAGGCCTTTCCCTTTATGCAGTTTTAGCCTCACAGGACTTCTGCTCAAGCAACCATAGCAGAAGAATTGGGATATAATAAGAACATGATGTCTTAAAAGTGTTTTTAAAATACTGACATTATGCTGACCTGTGCATTACAGTTGTGTTGCATGTTGACAGCTGAATTTTCTTCCTACAGGTAGCAGACAGATGAGGCTGGTGAATGGAACAAACCGCTGCGCTGGGAGAGTAGAGCTTTATCATCATGGCATCTGGGGCACCCTCTGTGATGATAACTGGGATCTATCAGATGCCAATGTTGTTTGCAAACAGCTTGGATGTGGGCATGCCATCGAGGCATTTGTCTCTGCTCATTATGGTGAAGGGTCGGGGCAGATCTGGCTGGATGACGTGAATTGCACTGGGGCTGAATCTGATCTCTGGGCATGTCCCTCTAGGGCATGGGGCCAGCACAACTGCCAACACAAAGAGGATGCTGGAGTCCTGTGCTCAGGTGTGTTTGGGAAAACCCTCTTCTGAGCCTGTGGGTTCAAACAGGAGGGTTGCATGAAAGGGAAGTTGAGAATAGTGGGGACTTGCTTGGACAACCTCTTCCTGTTTTGATGGCAACCACAGCTGGCCAGCACATATTCTTGGCCCTACCAAGATGCAAAGGATCTACAGAAGCCCATATTATGCACCAACACACACATACACAAAAGTCTGTGGTGTGGTAGGATATCTGGGGGATAAATTTGAGGGGGCCTGTAATGATTTCCACAGCAAGGAGGTGTGTGCAGCTGGCTCTGAAACCAATGGAAACAACCCATTGTACACCAAAGCATCACACAATCCAAGTAGCTTATGGTGGCTCTGCTCATGCATATTTAAGGCAGAATGGCAGCAGCAAGAGAGAGGACAAATGAAAGAGAAGTGGAAAAAAACACTGATGAGCCCTGAAGGGAGTGCAGCCTGTTAGGGCCCATGTTGGAGCCAGTACAAACCCCGAAAGAACTGCAGCCTCTGGAGTATCCATGCTCCACAATACAGGTAGAACCAATACAGATAATTAGCACTGTAAAAAAGTGTTATTACACAGGCAGGAAAGAAAAATCACAGGAAGTTTGTGGCACTAATTCCATTTTTATGCCTTCACTTCCAGATTTCCTGGCTCTGAGGCTGGTGAATGGCGATGACTGTGCTGGACGTGTAGAAGTTTTCTACAACGGGACGTGGGGGAGTGTTTGTTCCAATCGCATGTCCCAGGTCACCGCAGCAACCGTGTGCAAACACCTGGGCTGCGGAGATGGAGGAGGAATAGCAACGGACTTCAAATACGGCAGAGGGTCTGGGCCAATGTGGCTGGACCACATTGAGTGCACTGAGCAGCACAGCTCGTTCTGGCAGTGTCAGTCAGATCCCTGGGATCCTCAGTCGTGCGATAACCGGGCAGAAGAGACCCATATTATTTGCACTGGTAAATCAGAAACGCATTTGTGCATGGCCAGCCATGTACATTAACGTATGCATACACATATGGACATTGCAGTAATTACCTAATGTTCACTTGTTATCTGGTGTATATTATTTCTAGTTTCATGCAAATGGCAGCAACTTTTTTTTGTCTATACCCTTGACTTCAATGAGTGAGTTAAAATTACAAGATTATCACAGAGTGCTGTTGCCCAGTGAAATGCCAAGGAAGTCCCTAACAGAATGGTGCCATTGCATATTTTTTTATGCAAAAATCTATGATACGTGTCAGTCTGGGAGATCTGAGTTAGGATGAGATCTCCTAAGAGGTCTAGAGGCAAGTCTTTTTTCTACATGTAAGGAGGCATAACGGTGTATACACAAAGCCATGGACAAGTGTACAAATCAGTTTGGTTCTAACGGTCCATTTCTAATGCCTGCTCTTATGACAGTATTTCACACCTATGGGTATCAATATCTGTATCCATATATATATTCACTATAGTACAAGTGAATTCTAGATGACATTCAGCTATCCAGAAAGATTGCAGTTGCCTCATGAGAAGAAGGAAAACATAACCATTAGGAAGATTATTACTCACAGCAACAGCTAAACAGTCATTCACCAAGAACTAAACAAGCCATACCCATATTTCAGGAAATAATTAACTTGATGGGTAATTTTCAGGTATTTTATACTTCTGATTTTTTTCAGAGAATAATTAAATTATTTTCCTCATTATTTAAATTCTGCAGGAAGAAAGGAGGCAACATCTCCAGCTGCATTTGCTGAGTGTCCAAATTCTACAAGTTGTTCAGGTACCTCCACCTCTTTGTTTTTCCTTATTGGTCCCTGTGGACCTTCCTGTTGTTTCAGTAAAACAGAAGGTTTCTGTGTTTTGCAGACAGGGAGAAGTTACAAGTCATGGGAGGAGAGGATGAATGTTCAGGCAGAGTGGAGATTTGGCACCAAGGATCCTGGGGAACAATCTGTGATGATGCATGGGACATGGCAGATGCCAACGTTGTATGCAGGCAGCTGGGCTGTGGATCTGCTGTGTCTGCTCTGAGTGAAGCCACCTTTGGAGAAGGAACTGGGCCCATCTGGTTGGAGAAGGTGCATTGTAAAGGAACAGAGATGTCTCTTTGGGACTGTCCTGCCAAGCCCTCATTTGGCAAAAGCTGTGATCATAAGGAAGATGCTTCTGTGATTTGCTCTGGTTAGTGACTGGTCCTTTATTACACAGGTCTGGGAGGCGAGTAGGGGAGCATTATGCCAGCTGTACTTCCCACTGACAAGCCCGTTCATGATTTTGACTGCAAAAGTCTCATAAATTATATGAAGATGTTCTCCCTATTTCTCACACTTGCCTCTTCCTAAATCTAGACTCACCTTCCTTTTGCAGGTGTGACAGAAACAACAGCATTACCCACAAGAGCAGGTAAATTCCTTCTGCCTCCTTTCTTTCTCCCACCAAATGACAATTTAACGCCCATGATACTTAGCAGATAAAACAGCAGTTTATTTTAGCTCATCAGAAAGCATTTCCCACAGCCTTTCATACAGGAAAACGGAGTGGCACCACCCCCAGCTGCTGAATTTTATCTGCTTGAGCAGGACCCATAACAGAGCAGCAGGTGCCCTGCCTCACCCATGGGCACACCTAGGGGCTGCAGAGGAGCAGCCCTTTGGGACACGTGATTCTCTACCTGTTTCCTCTTCATTTCCATTCAGACAGCCCCCGTCGCCCTGCCACAGGCAGCACGAGACTTTCAGTGCCTGTCATCCTCTGCATTATCCTGGGGACCCTTCTCTGCCTGGTCCTTGCCATTCTTGCTGGGCAGATCCGACATGCCAGGGCACAGCAGAGAGGTGGGTCTCTCAGGGCTAGTGTGAAATGCCTCCTTTACATGACCCCAGAAATTTAGTTGGCTGGGGAGGCAGGGGGGCTGGGTCACTGAGATGAACTGCATCTGATGCCACACTGAGATTTTTCATTTACTTTCTGGCAGTGGAAGAGCCCAGTGGTGATTATCCTCAGTCAGCACCTCTTGGTGCCTTTCTAGGTACCAACTAGGCCATGTAGACCTCTTTAAGGCATTTCTCCTTTTCATGACCCCAGCCTGAGTATGAGCAGACACTGTGTAAGTGATCATTACCTTTTACTTTCAGGCTCCAGACTATCCTACGACCCCTTCTCCGAGGCTATCTATGAAGAGATTGATTATAACCTGATGAGGGAAAAGCAGGGCGTGACTTTCCTCTCAGGTCTGTGCGTGTGTCTTGCTCCTCTCAAGGGAAAGCTCCTCCTTTTTGATCCCAATCTGATACTTTGCAGTTCCCAAATCTACTGGTAAATTAAAAATTCCTGGATTTGAGGAGAGGAGTTTCCTGCCCAGTGGACTCTGTCAATTCTTCTCCGAGGGCCAATTTGTTTTGTGCAGTCCTCACTGCAGCCACAGACCATAGATCAGTATAGGTCAAACAAACAGTCAAAAGCCTCTTGCTGCAATTATTTAAAGCAGGGACAAATAAAGAAATAATTTTTATCCCACTCACAACAACTAAGCTGCTGTAAGTTTCCTCCTGTGGATTGCTTTTCTTCCTTTGTGGTTTGCCTCCCCCATGAGAGGTGTTAGGGGGCCCCTGAGGGATTCTTGGTTATTCCATTGCAAGCCTTGCAGAAGTAATACTGACTGCCAAAGAATCTGCTGGACTGGGATGGTATTACTGTAGCCTGCTCTTTTTCTCATGGTGAAGTCTTAGAACTTGAGGGGAGTTTAATCTGGTATCACGCTCTTTCTCATTTGCCTAGATTCAGAGATCTCAAAACCCAAGGAGCAGTTTTATAGAGGGGACAGTGATGAAGAAAATGGTCCTGGAACAACTCAAGGTGATCAAAGACAGGGTTTGTGCAAGAAAGAGACCCCAAGCCAGGGTAACTTTTAATATCCAAAGCATTATGAGTGATTTAGACTTTCATTTCATGTGCTAGTGATGTTTTGATGTGAGCCAAAATTTTCTGTGTAATTCTTGTGGTAGAAGAGTGTCATACAATCTCATATACAAGTGCTAGTTTTCTCTTCTATCTGAGAAATTGAAAATACATGTTTGCTGGTAGTTTTGCACATACTTCACAGGATCCAGTCACATGAATCCAACATTTTGACAACTGCTTCTCCCAGACATTGTATTAGCTTGTAAACTGTTGCCTTATTTCTGAGACAAATGGGGAGAATTAAAACAGAGGAAAGACATAAGAACAAATAGGAACACTGGTATATGATTTGAGGTAATTAGGGAATTTTAATCCAAGTGATCTAAAAAAAAAAAAAACACAACAACAAAAAACTTCTCTGGAAAAAAACCCACAAATGATCTGAAGAAAATCCAGATTCCTAGCTGTGGGAGTTTTGGGGGGTTTGGTTTGATTGTTGTTTTCTGGGTTTTTTTTTAATTCGAAATAACTGAGGGAGAGCAAATGTTTGGAGAAGAGCCGCATTTTTCTAGAGCTGATTAAAAAGCTCTCTCAGCTATTGCCTGGTGTCCAAGAGATCAACCACCAAAGGCACAAGCAGTTTTGGACCTCAGCTGCCCTTATCCTGGACTCTGCTGCACCACATCTTTATTTTCTATTGCTTTCTTATTTAAGGACTTTTTAAAATCAAAAATAAACTAAAAGCTTTTCCCTACTTGTTTTGAAGTGCTTCTAAAGAAGATAATTATTCTAAATAATTTCTCTTTCTCTTATTCAGATGGAATACTGATTGCTAGGTAAAAAGTGAAACAAGAGTACTTTGATTTACTTTTATGTTTCCAACATGCATTCTTTGTAAGCATATGTATATACAATAAAAGTGTGCACACTAACATTCGCTGAGGGATGGATTCCAGTTAAGTACAAACATGTCAGTATCACAACCCTGTGCTGCTGGATCATCACCTACTGCTTTCCCTAGTGCAAGTTAATACCTGTACTGTTCCAGAGACCTCTCCACTGCCTGAAAATGCCCTGGAAGACAGTTACGATGATGTGACAGAAGCTCCGGGATCTAGAGATGGTTCTCCTTCTGGGCAGAACGAACAGGAAATCATTGGGATCCCTGGAGAAAATGACAGAAACAAGGATTCATGGACAGGTGAGGCTAGAAGAGCAGTGCTATTCCGTTCTTACAGCCAGCTAATCTATATCTGTGCTCTGCTTTCCTTACAGACATAAAATTCTTGCCTCTGACCAACCCAACCTAAGTTTCCACTGCTGTGAATTGAAATTGTTACTTCTGAATAGAATTACCATGGGGACAGAGGGTTGCAGGGTACATATTTGTAAGAACCTCTTAAGTACTTGAAGACTGATAACAGTTTGTTCCCATATCTGTCCCCAGTTCTGTTTTGTGTTTTGTTTCTCTAGACAAGCCACAACCCATATTAGTTGACTTCTACTTAGAACTTTTAGACTATAGTCTGCTCATGATGTGTCTTCACTCGGTCCATGTCAGTAGGTCCATATCTTTCAAAAATTGTTTCAAAACCAAAATTATACAGTATTTCTTTACAACATGGTACTGAGACCTTACTAGTGTCAGGTAGATCAGAAGGACCAGTTTGTCTTTCTTACAGCATATCCTTCTGTTTACGGATGCTAGCATGACACTTCCCTTTTTTCCAACAAGACACTCTTGAGAATGTTCAATGTGTGATGCAGCTTCAAATCCTGCTCTGTAAAATACTATATATAATTAGACATGGATTTTTCAAATTATGCAGGTGATTATTTCTCCTTCCATCTCTAGTCTCTTAATTGTCCTTATTAGAATTCATTCTATGTCCATGGAGGATGGATTCAGGTAGATTTTTAACCTGGCACTAAATTTTGTCGGGCCTATTTAATTCAGTCAGAATTAACAACAAATATTTAAGACAGAGTTTTCTTTATCTGTGCATTTAATGTAACTGTGAAACACCTTCTGATGTGAACTCTACTTTTTGGGATAGTGATAAATATTTCTGATCTATTGGAGACATGGAAAAATAATCAAAATATAGCACTCAAAGTAACTAGAGAGAGATTAGAGATTTTTTTTAACAGCCCATGAGTACATTTATTTTAACATTGTGTATAAAGCTTGATCCTTGGGCATGTATACACGCAGCAGAAGGCAAAGTGACAAACATTTCTCAGGTCTTTCACAGGCATGCCTATTTCAGGTTCTAATTTCTGGCGGAGATAACTGACAGCTGCACAACCACACAGAGGTAATACACATAGGGTGTGCTTTTATCTATCTCAGTGTTCTGCCCTTCATGTTTTCAGACTGGATTCCCAGAAACAGGACCTCTGGGGCTGAGAGACTCTCATCCCCTCCTCCTGAAGATACGGGTTACGATGACATTGAAGAGCTGGGACACTGATAGACACTGCTGAGCTGTACTGACTTCTTCTGGAAATACACCATTGTTCATAAAATTCTAATCCTGTACTAGCAGAATCAGAACAACTTGGGTTTAGGATTAGTTTGCATAAGTTTGTTTTATTTGTAGAGAAGTGATTGCATACTTAGAAGATAAACAAGCATGGCTGTTAAGAAAATCTTTCAAATTTCTCTTATAATTTCTTGTTGCTAAGACTTACTGGACACCTTTATTTTTAAACACCTTCATTTAAATTATTGTTTTACTGATTTTTTTTTTCATTATTATATTTTCTTATTAGAAACTGCCCAAAGAACTCAAATTTATGCTTTGCCTCCCAGATACATGGGACAGCTTTCTGGGGATTATTAGGAATGGAGAATGAACTGCAAGAAAATCATAAAAATTCTGTTTCTGCCTAGTCTTTGAGAAAAAAAATCTTGCTGATTGCTTCTGCAGCAACATCAGCAAGACCTGACAGGCATGCTGCAGGCATGCTGTGAGGCACAGAAGGAGGGAGACATGAACATACATGGGATTTAACTGCATTATGCAATCTACTTTTCCTGGCTCACTAACGGGAAGACTGGGAAAGTAGAAGGTGTTTGCAAGGAGCAGGAAAAGGCAGCAGAAACTGACAGGGGCAACTGATTCTCTGCCAGAAAAAGGTATAGCAAGCTATTTATCCCTTTCAGAACTATCTACACAGGACAGAACTTCTTTCCAGGTGCACCAGGCAGTGACCATGAAGAAGGAAACTCTGGCAACTCAGAGATGGCAAAAACTGATGTCATTGGCATGTTTGAGTTGAGCTGAGTGCTCCCCAGGTGACTGGGGTATATAATTCTTAGTGTGACAAGTGGACTGATATTGGGAATCTGTTAAAATTTATAGCCAAACTCTTACAGCATTCCGGCTGCACCTGAATGGGATCCTCACAAGGAAATTTTTTTAGGATAAATGGAGGAATTGGACTGAAAGCATATTAACAACACAAGATTAATAAAAGATGTAACATGGCTTAACTGTGGGATCTATCAGGCAAAATTTCTGTTCTAAGGGATGAAAACAGATGTGTACAGGATGAAACTTGTCAGGAAAATTAATCC
>VZRX01019246.1:146549-166933 GCA_013398075.1 Notiomystis cincta | reverse complement strand
ACATGGAATTAAATTAAACCTAAGCCTGAGCTCAGAATGGAGATGCTCCAGGCCAGGACTGCAGGGATGGCTGACTGACAGTGCTGCAGCCTGGGAGTGAGCCCAAAACCTGATATTCCTGAATGACATGGCAAATGCTGCCCTCGGCACCTCAGCATTATTGTTCTGGTCCGTTGGCCAAGCTCGGGTTCCTCAGCCACGTTCAGGAGCAGCAGCAGGTGTGGTGGGACCTTGCATCGCCTCGCTGGCACACGAGAGGCCCTCCAGGTACCTGTGTATCTCCAGCCCAACGCGCTGCCTTCTTGCCTTGGAACAAAAGTACAGCAGAACGTGGTGTATTGGCCCTCTGTGAGGGCAAGGGGTGATAGCAGGAGTTAAAGAGATCCCTCAGCAGCCCAACGTGGTGTATTGGCCCTCTGNCCCTCAGCAGCCCAAGCTGCTGGTCTGTCCCTCTCGGGATCGGCCAAAGCCTGAACCGCGGCCTCGTGCAAACCCTCAGGGACTCCAGCTCGGTTGTAAAACTTCTGCCGCCATCTAGTGATGCTCCTGCGAGAGCCCCGTGTCCGGGAGCGGCAGGGCCGGGACCCGCGAGTCCCGTGCCCCGGGATTTCCCGTGGGGAGAGCAGCGGGGCCGCTGCGGCCGCCTCCCCGCGGGGCTGGCTCCGCTCCGCTCCGCGCCGGCTCCCCGCTTTCCTGGGAATGCTGCGGTCCGAGCTGTGTCCGAGCCTCTGCCGGGGACGGGAGGACACAGCGGTGTCACGGCGGGTGTCTGTGGCTGACACTTTGTGGCTCTCCGCTCTGCTGGCAGCCCCCGCTGAGCTGCGGCGGTGGCAGCCGAGGGACACGAACCAGTGCTCCCCTGCCAAGGGCACCGAGAGCCTGCTTTAAACCCCAAGAGCAGCATGATCCCCCTTGCGTTTCATGGATTAAATTTGGAATATAAATATCCTGGCAATTTGGTGTTACAAGCATTTTATATGCATTACTCCCACAAAATATAGAACAAACTTCAGATGCAAGAATTAATATGACTCAGAGAGGAAAGATGAACTGCAAACCACATAAATATCCTCTATGCAAAAACTCTTTAGCTGTTCATTAGAAAATGGCAAACACTTCTCAATTCACCAGTGCTGTAAATTTAATCCACTATAACTGAATTTTATTAAACAGAAAACTCTTAAGAGGTGGCCCAAGATATTCATGCAATTGAAGCAGGGGGATCTATATTCACAAGATGAAAAAAATAAATACACAAAAACTTCAAAAAAGCATCATTTTTATGTCCTTCCATGCTACCTCACTTGGTGTGGTTCACACAGGTGGAGCTGTGTGAGCACACCCCTGCTACAAAGCTTGCACAAGGAGCTCTTGGCCCTGCTCCTGGCCCTTGTTCCTATCCCCGTGCAGAGTGTGTCTCCCTCCTGCCTGCGACTACATCTGATTTTAAAATGGCACCACAATAAAATTGAATGAATAAGAGAGTGAACACGCAAGGATAGGGAACTGGAGAGCTTTCTGCTGCTCTGCTGCTGAATTTCCAATCCCAACCCTGCAGGCTCATTGTGCTGTGGATGGACACCCTGAAAACTGGCTTGCTTTCCATCCCATTTTAGAGCCCAATTCCATTTTCTTTTGAATCCTCTCTTCTTCCATTCCAGTCTCTTCCTTCATCTACTTCCCCATGGGGTGCCCCAGTGCATCTCTGAGCTCTCACTAGTGCTGGTGGCTGGGTGACACTGAGGGTTTCCAGGCACAGCCCTGATGCTGATTCACCACACTGCTGTGCAAATCCAGCTGGCACTTTCTACTCTCTGCACCTCTGCCGATACACAGCATTTCTACATCTCCTTGAGTTCTTGGTCTCACTTTCCTCCAAATGACTTTTCCCCTATAATAGCACCTCCCAGAGTTTCACCAGGCATGACTCAGCCCCTGTTGTTTCTCTCTGCACAGCACAGGAGGAAGCAGATATTTGCTCTTGTAGGCTGAGGTCAGACTGGCCACAGCATGTTTCTGGTGCTGGGATCAACACTGGAAAGAACACTACAGAACCACATCTTATAACCTAATGGAAAGTAATTGGGGAAGTAGGGCAGTCTTGGAGACTTGGGAGAGTTCACAAACCTTATATTGAGACATACCTGGAATTTCTAGTGAGATCACTCAGGGTGGAGTGCAAGGGACAAAGCCACGAAAGATGGCATAAAAATAAATAAACTGAAGGAAGTGGCCTTTGAAAATAAGGAGAGCTACATAGAGATACAGAATGGTAAAAAAAGTTCATTGTCTGTTCCCAGCAACTGGTTTAATTTATTTATGCTTTAATCCTAATCAAAACTATAAACCAAGGTCTTTGGACTTATTCTTAGCTTGTGTCAACACTTCAAAGTGGTATTTAGGAAATGTGTTCATGGCCAAAAAAATGCCCAATGGGTGCAGAGGTTTTCCAGTGCATTCCAAGCCAACAGTGGAGAAGGAATGTAAGATGGTAGCTTTGACCCCAAACCCCAACTCCTTTACCACTGAAATCTCTCAAAACACAAAGGTTGATTAGTGCTGTTTTGCCTAAAGAGACCAAAAGCTTGGATGTGGTGTGTTCATTCTGAAAGGCACAGGGAAAAACCCTACAGACCAAATATTATACAGGCTCTCTCCTTCAACAAATAACCTCAAGGTATATGAAAATACCTTTCCCTTGCCAATTTCCAACTATTTCTGAAGACTTTTGATCAGAAAAAAAAAATTTTCAAGTCCTTCTTGAGTATTGATCCAATTCTTGTTGGTAAGACCACTGGGCTGACCCTGGCTCTTCCTCACATGGCAATCAAAAATAATCTAATTATTCCTGCTGCTTGCAGAAGGCCTGAGCTGTGCCAGCATCTCACAGGGTGGCAGCACTTTCTTGTGCTGTGATATAATGGGGTTTTGGAGCACATGCCCTCGGAGAGGACCAAAAGGACAAAAACAGCATAGGAAGTTATTCTGACTTCTCTCACTAGTGACCCACACAATCCCTGCCCTGCACCTGCCCTGTAGCAGGTCCTTGACATTCCCTGTGGGCCTCCCCCTCCATGTGTGGGTGCTGGGAGGGAGGGCAGCACCCAGGGACACTTCCTGGAGGCACCTCAAAACCCTCCTGCACCAAAGAGGCCCTTCCCAGGCAGAGAACTAAAGGAAAAATGTTGCATCATTTAGGACTTCCGAGTTTTCAAAGACTTCTCCAGCATTTGTTGAGGTCAGGATTTTAAAAAGAGCACTTGTTCTCAAGCTCAAAATGTGTTAGGAAGGAAAAGTACTGTACAGTGGGTTTTGAGCAAAGATGAAGACATTTCACACTTACAGGTTGAATTTGCTGAATCGATTTGTGTCCTGTAACAAAAGCATCCAGTAAGGATAAATTGGGTCAACACCTGTGCTTGCACTCATATGGAAATATGATATTTCCAGACGGCATCAGAACTTATCCACGTGTTGTTATCACTGTCCAACCATATAAACATGTCCTTGCTTGCACAGCCAGATACAGCCTGTGCATCACTGTTAACCTGTTGACATATTAAAGAGGAGCTATGGATTTCCCAGAAGCTTGTATCACTTCCTTGACAACAATGCAAGGACTTAAACACATGTGCAACATATCCTGCTACCTCCCTCTGCAGACAGGATCAGGAAGGCTGAGCAGAGCTGTTTTCTGCAAACAGCTTTGCTTTTCTGTTGGCAGAGGATTCCTGTTCCAGGTGAAGAGAAATCACACAGCAAAAACAAGATTAGCTACCTTCTCTCAAAATCTTTATTAGTTTATCAAAAGATGGCCAGTGAGTTCCTCCCTGCCTGACTATTATACAGCTTCCTTCAGCCTGCAGCTTTGAAATTGCCCTTTGGCTGCTCTGCTCTCTATGCACCAGAGTCCTTTTAAAATAACATTTGGCTGTAAAAGGATCTGGAAAATCAAACAGAGTTTATGACTAGTTGATGCAGATAGAGGAAACTACATAAAGATAAGTGCTTTCATGTTTCAATAGCAACAACTAGACATATAAAAATAATCATCAGTGTCATTCAGACGTCATTTCCTTGAAGTACAAACCATTGCTCCTGTCTTCTACAAGCCTGGAACGTGTATCTTGATAAAGCTTGCACACAAACCACTTACCACTGGCACCTTAGCAAAGCTCTAGCTTGGAATGGTTTACATTAAAGAGTTCTCAGTCACTTGCAGATTTCTGATTTTTTTTTTTACTGTTAATATTTTTTTGTAACTCTGTTGGTTTAGGGGCCTGTAAGTCTGTCATTAGCAGCTGATTTTAGAAGCAGGTCTTAAATCTATGTAAGTTTTCACAAACTACACCTTGATGAATCTTTTATACTGTCTGGGGAAAAGTGGTCAAGTTTTTTTCATAGTTTGAGCACAAATTGTTACTTCTACTGAAGTCCAAGTGAAAATAATATATTTACCATTAAGATTTTTGTTTGGGATTGAAGTGGGGAAGGGCAGTTGGAATTGGCATTGGGAGGTTGGGAAACTCTCAAGTGGTTTTCTTGCTGGATCTTGTGGGAATACCATATTGATATTTTCTGCATAGGTGAGCTCACTAGCCAGGGAATCTGGGTTTGGGAACAGGATTTGCAAGGATCACTTCTGTATTTAAGCAATTACAAGACTAAACACTGATAATGCTTTCATTAGAAAATTAAAATCTTAGAAAGTTTATAAATCTCTAACACAAAATAATTTATTTGGGAGCTAAAAGAAACCTTAGTGTCTGAGAATCTAATACATACCTGCAAAAACTTTATCTGGTGTGATTCTAAAGTGAAAATCCTCATAAAGGGAAATTAGTTGTTATACATAAAGACATTTAAACCGTCCTCTAAAACACTTTATACCGCTCTCCTTCCTCTTTAAATAACAGTACTTCTCTATTTATGTTTTTGCAACACTAAAGCTTGCAAATTACCCCAAATTCTGCAATAGCTTGGGTTTTTTACACTCTTGGAGTCAGCAAATATTTATGAAAATTTTTCTTTTATTTAAAAACAGTCTAGTCCAAAAGGCTGTGGGATATGACCACTGCTGTGAAGTCTGTGTGCCTTAAGCTGTCAGGGGCTGGAAACCCACCCCATTATCCCTCTGCCTGCCTCAGGAAACTGGCTGGCCCTAAGCTGGTGCTGGGCACAGGAGGGAGGCAGGCCTGGCTCTGCTTTTGCAGCACCTCAGCCCTGACCAGGCCGATTTCTCCGTGCCAGCTCTGCCCTTCCTCTCCATTTTGTGTCACCGCGCTGTCCCCACCTCAGGGATCATCCTCCCCTTCCTACTCCGCTTGGGGATTTCCGAGCATCGCTCCTCTCTCCCCTGGGCACCGCCGCCCTCCCTCTGCCCGGCGCTTTTCCAAGCGGTGCTCTGAGGGCAGGAGAGCCTTTCCCGGGCTCCCAGGTCCGGCCGGGGCTGTTCGGGAGGGTTTTCCCCGGCAAAGGGCGCGGCAAGAGGATGCTGCGGACGAGCCGCGGGGACCGGGGTTTCTCTTGGCCTCGGATGGTTCTGTTCCACGTGTGGGCACACGGCCTGGCAAGGGAAGGGAGACACCAGAAGGTGTTTAACCTGCTGTCCTGAAGTGGGCTGAGAGAGATAAGAGACATATCTGATTGCGTGTATGGAGAAAAACGCCCACAGGGCCCCACCCTCGGGGTTTTTTTAGCTGTGCTTCGTGTCAGGAGACAGGCAGTACTGGCAAAAATACAAATCTGCAGCCCAGGGGTTTCTCCCTGATTTGATAAGTGACTTTGGAGGAGTTATTTAAACTTTCTATGCTGGGTCCTTTGTGCACATCAGGCTTTTCTGTGGTAACCTCCCACCCACGAAAGACTGCAGACAATGGGATCATGGAATCATAGAATCACTAATGTTGGAAAAGGCCTCTCCAGAGTCCTGGGGCCCAACCTTTGACTGATCACCACCTTGTCAAATAGACCATGGCACTGAGTGTCACATCCAGGTGTTTTCTGAACACCTCCAGGGACAGTGACTGCACTGCCTCTATGGACAGCCTGTTAACAGTGCTTAACAACCTTTTCAGGGAAAAATTCCTCCTAATGCCCAATTTAAACCTACATTGACCCATCTCAAGTCTCTGTCCTCTCATCCTGCCACTGGTTGCCTGGGGAAGAGGTCAGTTCCCACCTGGCAACAACCTCCTTTCATGCAGTTGTAGAGAACTGAAAAATCACCCCTGGGCCTCCTTTTCTCCAGGCTAAACACCCCCAGCTCCCTCAGCCACTCCTCACATGACTCTCTCCAGACTTCAGCTTCATTGCCCTTCTCTGGACACACTCCAGCACCTCAAGGTCCTACCTGAACTGAGAGGCCCAGAACTGGACACAGCACTTGGGCATCTCATCAGTGCCAAGCACAGAGGGACAATCACTTCCCTGGTCCTGTTGGCCATGCTGTATTTCTAACACAAGCCAGGATGCCAGTTGGCCCCTGGACACACTGGCAGCTCATCTTCAGCCATCTGTCAACCAGCACCTCCAGGTCTTTTTCCACTGGGCCACCTCTCAGCCACTCTTCCCCCAGCCTGTAGCACTGCAAGGGTTGTTGTGACCCAGGGTCCAGCACGTGGCCTTATTGACCCTTGTACCACTGGCCTTGGCCCATGGATCCAGCCTGTCCAGATCCCTCACAGAGCCGTCCTGCCCCCCAGCAGGTCAACACTGCCACCCAGCTAAGTGCCATCCTCAAGCTGACTGAGGGTGCACTCGATTTCCTTGTCCAGATCATTGATTAAACAGGACTGGACCCAATACCAAGTCCTGGGGGACACCACTGGTGACCAGCTGCCAACTGGATGTGGCACCATTCACCAACACTCCCTGGCCTGGCCACCCAGACAGTTTTTAATAGAGAAAAGAGTGCACTGTCCAAGCCATGGGCTGTCAGCTTCTCTAGGAGGATGCTGTGGGAGGCAGTAACAAAAGCTTTACTGAAGTCCAGGCAGACACACCCACAGCCTTTCCCCCAACCACTAGCCCTTTTATGATCAGGTCACCTGGTTACAAAAGGAGATCAGGACAGTCCAGCAGCCTTTCCTAAGCCCTGTCTGTCCCTGTATGTGCCATGTGTCAAGAGAACCTCTTCCATAGCCTTCCCTGGCACCAAGGTCAGGCTGACAGTCCTGTAGTTCCTCAGATCCTCCTTCCAACCCTTCTGGCACATGAACATCACACTGGCTAACCTCCAGTGATTTGGAACCTCCACAGTTAACCAGGACTGATGATAAGTGATGGAGAGTGGCTGGCAAGCTCTTCTGCTCTTTGACCAGCCCTTTCAGCCCCCCTGGGGAATCCCACCCAGCCTCACAGACTTGTGAGTGTCTAAGTGGCTCAGCTGGTCACTGCTTCCTCCTGGATTGCAGGGGATCCATTCTGCTCCCTGTCTCTGCCCACCAGCTCAGGGGATTGTTGCCCCGAGGATAAACAGGATTTCTGTTAAAGACTGAGGGAAAGGGATCCTAAAGTACCTCAGCCTTTTCCTCAGCCTTGGTGACAATGTTCCCCATCACTCCAATAAAGGATGGAGATTTTCCTTGTCCCTCCTTTTGCTGTTAATGTAGTTATAAAAGCACTTCCATTATCTTTCACAGCAATAGCCAGTTCTAGCTGAGCTTTTGTCTGTGCTGAGCTGGGGTTCCCCAAGGCTATTTTTCATAGGATCTCACTGGGATGGATCCCACAAAGTCAGCTTGACCAATTATGCATCACCTGGAGGTTGGCTTCTTCACTCCTTACTTCTCTTGCACGCCTTCTCTCCAAGAAAATGGTTATGGGGACAACAGGAAAGTGTTTCCATGCCAAATAATTAGTTCTTTAGGGGAAGTACAAGAAATCCAACAATACAGAGTTATGGAATAATTTGAATCACATGAGAATTTATTTTAAAAAATAAGTGATTCCCACCCACTCCTCGCCATTCCAATCATCTATGTCTTCATATGGATATTGTTTATCCATATCTAGGCCCTCTTGGAAACCTGATACATGTTTGGCTTCAATGTAATAATGAGACATTAAGTGCAGCAGATAATGTGTTACAAAAACCCTTTTGTTCATTTTAACATGTGTAACTTTTCTGTTTCACTGAGTTACACCATCCCAGTGTTTCCCATTGCTCTTTTTTTTTACCTCTGTTATCATTTTCATTTCCAGTCTTTCAGCTCTCACTGTCTCTGTCTCACTACTTGTGAAAGATTGACTGAGCTGAGCAAATTTTCTTGTCAGGGTAGACTTAGGACTCAGAACATTTTCAAACACATTTTTGTTGACTTTGAGCCAACTATGACTATTTGTAGTAGATGATATTTCTACATATGGATATCATGGCATTTTCCTCAATCTTGGGGCGAAATCCCAAACCCCTTGAGGTCAAAGAACTTTCTGTCAGGCTCTGGGTGGAATTCAGTTCAGAGCTGAGTGTGGGTGTGTTATTCTGTGAGGTGAAGCCCTGCTGTGTCCATGCTGCAGTGTGAAGGGCAGATTAAAAGCCCTGTAATCACGTCGTGGTACCACTGCCACTGTCGTGCTGTGGAAAGAGTGCAGTCAGAAACACAGCAAGGGCAGCTTGACAGACAGCAGGAGAAGCAAATATGTGACTTCATCCCTCTTTGCCACATGCAGTGGAAGTTCAAGCCCTGCTGTCATCGTGCTCAGTGAAGAGTGTTGACACCTGCCTTTAAAGGGCTGGCACGACTTGCAGGCACGTGGTGACCACTGCAGATGGTGGTGGAAGGCTCAGTTATGCACAGTTATGCAGGGCCAGCATCAGTCAACACTGGAAAATTGGCTCAGAAGGTTTTTCTGACCTGGGGGGATCCAGCTCAGCAGTGTGCTTGCTCTGGACATGTGCAGGTGTCTAGACTTTGTGCTGTGCCTTTAGGGGGTCTGCTGGATATAAGAATAATCTGGCATGTTTTTAAGGGGAGAAAATGACCAAGCAAAGCTGTTCCTGAAGGATATGAGAGGAGACACTTTTATAACCATTAGAGTAATCCTAAACAAATCCTGAAACTTTAATAGAAGTCATTTAAGCATATTTCCTGCAGTTTGTAATATTTATTTTGATATATGTTCAGAAAGTTTATGTAATATTTTTCATGCATGAGCTACTTTTGGCAAAATATAGAGATCTTCACATGCATAAAATTTCCTATTATGATTGGCCAAGCTTTAATAAATGATCTGTAATAGCAAATATTGGCCGTGTGTTTGGAACAGAGCTGTGTCAGGACCCAGTGCTCCAGCATGGAAATATCTGCTTATTATGAATGACCTGGCCTCAGCTTGCTTTTTGTGACTGCTACATAAATTGGTCTGACCTGTGGCCCTGCTTTCTACCCAGAAGGCTTTTCCAGGCTACACAAGATTGCAGATTGGGATCCAGATTCCTCACTTATAGCTTGTTTTATAGCCCATGTCTGTCATTTTCCTGTGACTGTGAAACAAACAAACAGGGACAAAAGTCAATCTCACTGTCAGTCATGTAATATCAGGGAAGCTCTTTTTCATTATAAACATCAATTCAGGGTTATAATCTGGATCTGAATCCAGCTTATTATGTCTACTAGCAAGAGTAATTAATTTCTGAAACCAATCGAAAGCAATGCAAGGGAAAAACAATTTAAAACAAAGAA
Source organism: Notiomystis cincta (assembly GCA_013398075.1). Lineage (NCBI taxonomy): Eukaryota > Metazoa > Chordata > Aves > Passeriformes > Notiomystidae > Notiomystis > Notiomystis cincta. Next base: position 157,247 of record VZRX01019246.1, on the reverse strand, counting down.
AGCTGGAATTAAGTAAGTAACATTTAGAAATGGGAGCTTTTGTACCCATGAGAAAGCAGTGCCCTGTATTCTACACCTAAGTGAGAATTGTTTAAGTTCATGCCTTCTCAATGATCTAAATTTTCAAGTGAAAATGAAACCGAGGTGGATTTAAAATTAAAATACGAGAGAGAGCATTACAGCGCTTGATGTCCTCAGCCTGCTGGGCGCCTGCCCCGCGGGCGCTGCTCCCAGCAGAGCGCCGAGCGGCGCTCCGGGCACATCCGCGGCTTTCTAGCACCATCTCGTGGGCAGCGGGGCCCCAAGGCCGGCTCAGCAGAACGCCTTCCCTCCTTGCAGTTTTAAGCACGCAGCTAAGAAAGTCTGCCTTTGATCCCTGCGCTTTTTGCCCGTTCATTCCCTAGCGGCATCATTTTGCAGTGATGCACTGACAGATGAACCAGCCCTGCCCCTCCCTGCAGGCACAGGGCTGCTGAGGACCGCCAGAAGACCTCAGCCCCTCACGGGAACTTGACAGACTCTGAAAGAAAGTGGACATTTTGTAAGAGAAAATAATGCTTGACAAAGCTGCTACTGCTATAATTTTGCTGCCCGAAAAACAGAGGAAGGCCAGCTCTGAAGAGATCCGGAAAACAACACCCCCCATTCCTCACTGCCAACCCCACCCCTCTGCCCCAATCCTCCAAACCCCAAAACCAAACTAAAACCATAAAAGAAAACATTAATTTTCTCTTATTTATAACACAGCTGCTACACTCCAAAAATGTGTCAGGATTTTCTTGGTGGTTGTTTCCCCCTTGTTTTAAAATGCACAAACAGTGAACAAGGAACAGATAAGGCTCGGCCACAGCTGACAGGAATATATGAGAAGATGCAGTGAGAAGCAGGAGTATCTAGAGCCTCCAAATGCTCCTGCAGCTAAAAGTGGGTTTATAGGCTGTGCTGAAGACAAACCAACTTTCAACTAGCCTTTAACATAATTTTTGCTCAATATATACAGGAGAACCAAGACAACAAGCACCTTTCAGCAAAACCTCAGCCCTGATCCTGCTTGGACTACGCCAAGCACGGACAAAGAACAAATGTGGTTTTTTATCATCTGAGGGAAGGATTCAAATTCAGATTCTGTCTGAAGAAATACAAAGAAAGGAATATGTAAGAGAAAACTATGTCCTCGTTTGCTTAGCAGCACTCCTCATGGCACAGGGCTCTAACCAAGGTTAGGTTATGCCACAATGCCAGGTATTGGAGGTCTTAGCCACTGAGTTTCGGAGCAGAGTTTGGTGAGAAGGCTGTTAGAGGCATTTCCAGTGGAACAGAAAGGGTGGGAGCCTATGTGCACGTGACCCTTGCTCAGGAGAAGCTCTCTGGGGCTGTTGGAGCCAGCACAGCAAGGGCTTTCCCTGGCTGACCTGTTGGCTACCTTAGGCTTGCCCTAACCAGAGGCTCTTGTTGTACCTTCATCAGGCATGGAAGATCCAGTCTCCAGGCTTCAGCTGAGTGGGTTGCTTTGGGGTGTTTTATGTGAGCAGAACAGCACCCAGTTAACACAGCATTGATGCAAACATCAACCTCAAATAATTAGTACATGTGGCCAGTTAATCATCTTGCTGCTCCAGTGGAAACATGCCAAGATATTTCTGTAATAGTGAGTCCATTACATTTACACTTTATTTGCATTGGATGTTCAAGTATTTCTGTATCCCAGTCACAGTTTCCCCCACCAGTTCTTATGAGTGTTATACATGTTTTGGATGAAGCTGAGAAGAAAATATTTTTAGTGAATAAGTAAATTCACAGTTTTAGAGTAATTTAATCAATTTAAGTCAAATTTGATAAGCTATTTTGATGAAAAGTAATGAGAAAGCATATTGATATATTTTTGTTTTGAAACTAATCTATGTTTAAAAATTAAAAGAAAAAATCAGCCCCAAATTCTTTTCTGGTTGGCAGTTGAAAAAAAGCTAGTGTTCCCTCAGTTATGCCAGAGTTTGTCAGAGTTTGGTGACCTAGTAAGCATATCTTAATAGGAAAAGAAATATTTTTGTATTATTCGTGGTTGACCCTATGATGGCTTCTCACCAAGGGAGCCACAAAGGGTTTTGCAAGCAGGCATCTTGCAATATGCATGGTACCTCTGAAGAAATTGTTGTGACAGTTTGTTGTCATGTGTTATGCAGGTGACCATCCCTGCCAGACTACCTTTGAGAGCTGATAAATCACTGCAGCAGGAGGAGAGTATCTGTAAGACAGAATTCCTTGGAGATAACATCTGACAGTCTCTGGCCAGGAAATGTCAGTGGCAGTGCTCATAAAATGACTCTGTCTCAGCTCTCACCTGACACCATTCTGGTATCATCAGTATCACAAGGAACACTGTGAAGAAGTTTGTCAGGTTTTGCCCATTTTCACACCCATGTGCCTTGCTGAGGCATAGTCATCAAGTTTCCAGTATGAGTACTGATCATGCTCATAACCTGCTTGTAGTATATGGGGCAGATGAAACAAGAAAGTAAAATGCAGTTGACATAGGGGTGTTGCACTCCAGCACACATGGACAGTCATTTCCTGCACTGCCATCAGCCTTGCTCATTACCTCCTGATAGATGAAACACTGCTGTCAGTGCTCTGGCTTGTGCCTGTTGCACAAGAGTATGAAGTGTGTAAATCCCCCCCAATATACATATATACTTTTATATATATAGTGCAGGATAAATATTTAAATATGGAAAAAACCACAAACTGATCAATTTAATCTATCTTCAGGTCATGTCCTTCCTTCTTGTTCATTATTCATAAGCATTTGCTGAATAACCCAGGCAAACCCTTTTCAGACATGAGTTTTCTGGGAATCATTCACTACAGCTATTCACTATTCATCTTTTGTGGTAGCAGCCTGGTTACTTAAACCACACAGTGGTTTTCCCCTAATTCCTAACTGGGTATTTATAAACAGTAAAATAAAGGCAGAGGAATTGTGAATGCTCTTCTTTGATTGTGAAGGTCCTTGTTTGGCTGCCTGTGTGGCCACGTGTCCCAGGAGCAGCCCTGCCCGGAACTGAGCACATCCACACAAACGTGCAGGGCTTGGGGGAAGCTCTGTGAACATAACAGAGCACAGCCTGGGGAAGATGTGTTCCAGGGCACAGAACCTGCCATGTATACTGTGGATGGGATCTAGCAGTTCTCAGGTTTACTGTGCCAGATAACTTTGCTTGTTCTAAAATCCAAGGCTTTGCTCTGCCTGCTTCCTTTTTGCACACACACCTGTCACAGGGATGTCTGTTTGGGTGATCCTTCCTACCACCTGCATCCCTAGGTAAAACTGTGATGCCAGCATTTAAAGTCATTAAAAAAGGAGACATAGAGAGATATTCATCAGGAGTTTATCTGAAACAAGGGTAGCAGTCCTGCTCCCCACTGAGCTGGAGGAGGAGGAGGAGGAGGTTGCCTTCCAGCATTCTTGTGTTTTGTCGGGCAGGTCAGATCCATGTTTGGCTGGATGCTGCTCTTGACCAGGGGCTGAGAATCAGGGAGAGAAGAGAACTGGGCTGGGAAACCCTGCCACTCAATGTGACCTGGAGCTCTGGTGCTGTCACCCAGGGACAATTCTGCAAAGAAAGGTGTACATGTAACAGCTGCTCACAGAGCAGAGACTATCTAGGGTAACATCACCTTGCAACACCTCTGGGATCAGATTCTGGGGACTTTTTGGCTCGCCATATTGATGGTTTAGGGTAGACTCTAGGTATCTGGAGAACTTTAAAGCAAAAACATCCTGATGTAACTATGGATTTTAGAGTAGTACAGAAAGTGGCTGGGGATTTTGTGGATTGCATTTATGAATGCATTTGAATTCTGCTTATATGCTAGTTCTTGAGGCCATACCTTTTTTCTTCTTGGAGCCTAGATGGTATTCTGGGACAGAGGATGATGGACTTGCTGCCAGTTAAGACATTAATTTTCTGTAATTTGTTTTGACTCAGTTATATCTTTGTATCTATTTCAAGGCTTATTGCAGAGGCCATCATCATCATAAATAACTAGATGGAGAAAGTGGAATTGCCATGGTGATGTGCAAAGCAAGTAGTTTTTCATCTAATCAGGTTTTATTTTGAGTACTTCAGGGTCTGTAATTTAATAATAAAACCATGAGTTGGACCGTTGATCTTGTCGAACAGGAATTTTTACTGCCACAGAGGGAAACCAACCCCCCACCTTGGAGACCACAGGAACATAAACCCACTTCAGATAGCTCCTTGCTCCTCTCAGAACTGCAGGTAAGTTGACAGTGGTTCTTCCTCCCTTACCTGCAATGTTTTTCGTGGTCAGACATCAATATGTTTTATGAAAGTTTCATTCAAAGACAGTGACATGGAGACACAGCAGGGCAAACTGCTCATGGAGCACTCAGAGTGTTTCCTTTGGCAATGCCCTGCACTACAAAGCACTGGGGACCCAGAGGGCTCCTCCTGTGCTTTGGGAGAAGACATTACCTGAGTCATGGCCAGGATTATGAGGTTGCAGCAGAGCAAGGTGATGGAGCTGTGCTTACCCTCCTTTCCTCAGAGTGGTATCAGGGCACTGGGGCCATAGAGGAGGAGGGGAAAGGCTGCAGTACACAAGGAAAGAAATACGAGTAGAAATGCAGTGCACTGGGCAGAGAAACCATTGGGAAGCATCCCTAAATTGTGTGGAGAAAGACAAACCTTTACTTTCCAGGCTGAGGACTAAATGTAGCACCTTTAACAAAAGGTCTGAAAGCGTGGGGATGGATCAGCACTGGGGGTGTCACACAAGGTGTCCTCCTCCTTTGTCTCTGTGACTTCTGAGTTACTCTCCTGGTGAACACAGGAGAGGTCTGACAGGCCAGACGTGTCCTCTGAAGTGGGGATGTTGCTCATACAGAAATCTGTCTCTACCAAGAGAAGCTGGGACACTGAGAATATCCAAGCACTTCTTTATCCCAGCTGGGATGAATGCCAGAGCTTGAACAAGGTAGGCTGATGGACTGTGCTGCCCAAGGGCTGCAGGAAGTGCAGGTGGAGAGGGCTGCATCTCCTGTGCAGAGTGCCCACGAGGTGTGTCCAACAGCCCTGTAACACTGTGAAGAAGCCTTTGGGTGGGAGTGCTCATCCCTGTGCAGATGTGTTGGTGAGGGCTGTGCAGGGCTGGCCAGCAAGGGTGCCAGAGAGCTGCACTGCCTCTGACTGCTCCAGTGATGAGGTACAGCTTTCATTTTCCACATGAGATGTCTGTAAACCCGTGACCTTGCTAAAGAAGTAAAATTAAAAAAAAAAAAAACAAAACAAGGCCTCATTTTGTGTCCCTGTGAGATTCCTTCTACAGTCAATTTTCAACCACAGTCAACAAAGTACCTTATGTTTATCAAGGCACATTTTCCATTATGTATACAGACCTTTGTGTTTTTTAAATTTGAAAGGTCATTTTAAGAGACCACAATGCTGCTCTGTTACGTAGGCCCAACAGAATTTCTGGAAATATTTAATTTCTGTACTGTGTTGAAAGCTCTCAGACAAAGTGCACATCATTTAATCTGTTTATAGAACCCCTTGCTTCCCCTAAATATACTGGCATTCTTTCTCTCAGCTAAGAAAGTCTTACTTTCTTTTATCATCAGTTTTTAGTATTTTATCATGAGCATTAAGGAAGAGCCAAACTTGTTCAATCCGAAGAAAAATGTTTGAGGTTTTCTGTCTTCTCCCTTTAATTTAATTTGGTTTTTATGTTACTCTGAAAAGACTTTCTTGAGGGCTTGGAAATCCACAAGTTAAAAAAAAAAAAAAGAAAAAAAGAAAGAAGAAGAATAGACACACTAAGGTAAAACACTCTCTTAATACACATAATTTTCAGTTTACTCCGGTACACTACAAAGAGTGAGGTCCAACTACACCTCCTGTAGTACCTGAGCAGCCTGCTCGAGAAGGCAGATTTGCTTAAGCATCTCTGAGGGCAGCACTGGGCCCCATGCTTTGTTCCCAGCCACGAGCTCCACTCTGCTGTGGTGAGGTCAGGCCATACAGAGAGGCAAGGAAAGGTCGCAGAACTGGGCTCTGGGCTGGGAGTAAGTACTTCCAGAATTTAATTTGGCCATGGAAATATTCCCAGCACAGCAGTATTCCCCCTCGTTAAAGGAGGGAATATTGCTGTAGCCCATAACCTCTGTAGGGGAGGAATTAACTTTTAAACTGAACACTGCTCTTGGATAGGAAATGAGCTTAGTGGGGTCTGCGTGCTGAGGGACCTGTGTGCTTTGATGCAAATACTCTTTTAAGTTTCAATCTATGCACAAAGTAACACTGGTCAAACAGACCAGGATTTAATTACTCTGAAGTGATTCCCAGCTAAAGAATATCCTTATTAGTTTATCATTCCTTCTCTGGATACTTTCTAGTGTAATGTAATTGTGCTGAGTACTAAAACAATTACTGAAATGAACTTTAGAACTTGTTTTTCCAGATGGAGTGTGAGACAGGGCCTTTCTAGCTGCTTTGCCTTGCTCATGAGCAGGTTCATCCATGCAAAGACGTGTTTTGAACTTCAGCCCTGCTGGTCTGCATGAACCTCCCAGTGAGGGGATCATAATCACAGCTGCAGCAAAGGTCTGTGGTCTCGCTGTGCAGGACTGCAGGACCTGGGGACTCTGGGGAGGACCTGCATCCACAAGTCAAGCAAGGCTTTATTTCCTTCTGCCTTTCCTTTGGTTTTGTTTTCTTGCTTTGGTATGAAAAATAAAATAAAAACTTAGCATTAAAGCCAACTTGAATGTACAAACCAATCCTAATGGAGGTATAAATAAAAAGCTGATGTTTTAATTTTAACCTCTTTTTGATCACTCATTCTTGCATGGTAATTTTGCAGAATATATGCTAATGCTCCAATGTCAAACAAACATGCTTCTCTTGAAATTTATTTGAGACAACTGAAGTAACATTTTCTGATATTTGCTCTGTAATATCGAACCTCTGTGGTGAAGGGATAAATTTGAGTCCTGAAAATATTCTTTCAACAGTCACACAGCTTACTGGAAATGGAAGTACAATTTCTGCCAGTTAATACAGTTGAAGCATAACATTTTTATGACATTCTCAGTTGTTTAATATGTTTTGTTTCTAACTGAAATGTGGCTCATCTGCTAAATGAACCATGACTTAGCTTAATCTTTTCTGGAGTGTTTCTAAGTCCAAAACATTCTTCTTTTTTTGTGAGATTTCATGAGTCTTCAGAAGTTCCAGATTATCTTCAGATATTTCATAGCAAAATTTTTATAGCTAGAACCAGCCTCCATTTGTTTGAGTTATTTCCATCCTTTATAGAAATACAGTGCTGTATCCACTGTGCCAGAGGTTTTTCTTCTGGCCTCATCACTGCTGAAGCTGCAGTTTATTGGCACAGCAATTTTAAACTCCTGTTTTCAGCAGGCATTGTCAGCCCAAAGTCTTGATGTTGACCATGTCAACTTCTCAGCCACTTTTCCCAAATATACTGAATTTTCAGTTTTCTGTCTCATTTGGCTTCTCTGCTGCCTCCTGCAGTCATTTGCTTTGCTGTTGTTGACATATTTGCTTCATTTTCTGTTGGGTTGTTCCAAGCATACCAACAACTTAAATAATTACTGATTTTAAACACAAGTAATTAGGTCTTTCCTTTCACTCCCCAATACTACAGTCCAAGAGCAGCTTATCTTGTAAGAATATTGTGAATGCTTATTATGGAGAAATATTGTGTTCTGCAATACATTACAATGGAATTAGACTTCATCTCTGTGCTGATACCATCCTGAATGATGGTTGCTGAAGTGGCAACCACTTTCTGTGTTAATGTAATTTTGACCTCTGGCTTTCCAGAATGGTGTCAAGAATTTTGAAGCATTTTGAACCCTTAGTAGTTTAAATAATTTTCCACTTTCAGATATGAAATCAGGGGAAACATCCCATAAAGCAGTGTGACAGTGTGTCACAATAACTGACTTATTTTTGAACATGAATGCAGAATGGTTTGTTTTACTAAAATTCTGCACTGAGGCTTCAGTAATGCTGTGCATTTGTTATTGTATTGTATAATTTATTGTCCTTATCCTGGGTTTTCTTCATACAGAAGAAAATACCTCTGAGGGTTATTTCTTTGCCTGTACTTCACAGTCTGATGGGTGGTCCCTCTGCTTCTCCTGGCTAACAAGGAGATGCTATTTTTATGTTGCTTTGTGAAAAACTCTCTCATGAAAGTCTCCTGATTTTTCTCCACCACCAAGGTCCAGTTATTCAAATGTACTGCAGAGAAAATGTAATTTCAGAAAGGGAGCAGCCAGTTGGTCCTGATGAGTGTTCCCAGAAATTAATTAAGTATCAGGATGGTTTTGCAAAGTCACAGAATCATAGGATCACAGAATCACAGAATGATTTGGGTTGGAAGAGACCTCAAAGACCATCTACTTCCAACCCTCCTGCCATGGGCACACCAAGTGTGGGTAACAAATTTAAGGAGCAGTTTAGGGGGGAATGATCATGGTCTTTACTAGTCTGTGTGAGCTGTTGAGGTGGCACAGGAGGACCCATTCTCAGCTGCTCTGGACCTGCATGGCTGAGGATGAGGGCACTGGCACTGAGCCAAGGTCAGACACTCCACAGAGCAAGTCCAGGCACTCATCAGCAAGTTACACACAGTGCTGCACACAGGCCCTGCTTCTCCACCCCCCACCTCACTATTTTTAATCAGAAGCTGTTTATAAATGTTGCTTTATTTAATCTGGACATTCATCTCTGCTCTGATAAGGTCAGTAAAATAGGACACAATTGCAATCAGATTCTGCTCCAGTAAAAGCAACAAAAACAATTCTCCCATTCCTGTTTTGTCCCTCTTTAATCCTACTTAATTGCTTCTAGTTGCCTCAGGGCCTGGAGTAGTATCTTCCATCTCTACCTAGTGTTGCTCCAAAGTCAAGCAGAGGTGCTGGAAGGTGGCCTGGGTGGCTGGACCAGTCTGATGTGCTTCCCTGCAGGACAGGCAAAGTGCAAAGTGAACTGCAGTGGCCACTGATGGGCTGCAGGCATTTGAGAGTCCTCATCCTCACCCCATCCCTACAGAAACTGCCCATCCAAGCCAAGTTTCTCAGGAAAAGAACATGTGAGTAAAGGACTGAGTGCCCTGGTGCCCCAGGACACAGGGAGCAGTGAAGAGCAGCACACAGGAAGCATCTCCATCACACTGCCTGTGCAGAGCATGTCATACTGCCAGAAAGAGGAAGCCCTATTTCTTTCTTTAAAACCATTTCTTAGAAATTAATTTCTTGTAGTTAAAAAGTTCTTCACCTCACTGAACAGCTACTGTATTTTCCCACTAAATGAAAACCTTGCAGACACAAGTTTGTCTGCAGGAAGATTTATTTGTGCTCCTGTCCACATGATTCATACTTGCTCCAGGGGAGAAGTTCTAGCTGAGAAGGGGTGCTAAGCTACCATGATTTTCCATGCCCTCATAGAAAAGAAAATATCTCTTGTATGCTTTTATTTATTTTTTCTGTCCCATTCAGTGGTGACGTGGAGTGTAGCTAGAACAATAGTTAGTCTAATCCAGACAGTCATTTCATTGTAAATCACCAGGGTGCAGATTTACAATCCAGGTATTATTGTTTTGGTTCTGTTTCTTCACTTTTCAGGTTAAAACTGGTTAACACAACCTTTCAGAAAATGAATAAAAAATTCAATGTCTCAGAACTGGGACATGGTTTGCCAAGTATCAGCCTGGGGAGATGTTCTGTAACATTGTGGGAAGCTCCTATGTATGTAATCACAAAGGAAAAGCTGACAGACCTTTAGCAATAACTTCGCAGTAATAAATTAATAATATTATTATTAACAGATCTTTTCATCCATGGATCTCAAAGCACTTTAGGAATATTCTTTTACAGGGAAATGTGCCCAGGTAAGGAATACAGTTTAATCTTTATGCTGTAAAAACAGCCAGGTCTGGACACTGTCTCCTTAGCATGTGCTGTGTAAGGGACTCAGATTTAGGGGCATTGCAATGGCAGAAGGGCTGGGAAGAAGTGATGTAGCATGAGGATAAAGGACCATATAAGACATGTATGTGATGGCAAGTTTCTCTAGAGAAGGCACCTCAATACTGAACTTTTCACACACCCTGACAATGTGTCCTAAACAATGTCAGGGATTCAAAGTATTCAAGAATATTTTTTCCCTCTTTCTACAACATGATTCATGCATTCTTATCTCTTTTGTGGCATCAGGCTGCAGTGCTTCTCTGTAACTTGTGAGGATACTGTTTGCTATGGAGGCATTCAACACCATGAAACTGGGGTGGCAGAGCTCCTCCTCCACTGCCTTCCTCTCCACAGACACAGCGAGGACCTGGTGACAGCAAGAGTTTGAAAAAACTCAGCTCATCCTTGCGTGCAAAATGCTTGGCCTTTGTTTTCATCTTCTTTGCTGAGACTTAACAAAATGCAATGTTTTTATTTGCTGACTTAATCCCTGGCCAGCCTCCAGGGAACTGGGGCTGCAAAGTCACAGGGGCTGCCTGTGCTCAGACTGTTTGGGTGAGTTTAAGGGACTGGACTCCTGGAGCAAGACCTAGGCTAGAGCAGGTTGCACTCGAGTGGCAGGAGCCTCTCTCCCACACACCCTTCCCTTCCCTTCCCTTCCCTTCCCTTCCCTTCCC
>VZRX01019246.1:108763-146443 GCA_013398075.1 Notiomystis cincta | reverse complement strand
CCTGCCCTGCCCTGCCCTGCCCTGCCCTGCCCTGCCCCACAAACAGCTCTCTCTCCCACATGTGCTGATCAAACAGCAGCTGGCAGCCAGCCCAGGGAGTCTCAGGCCACATTTCCCTTCTTCTCTTTGCTTACTCCTTCATTCAACAGGTGTATTTATTAGATAACATACACTCTATGCAGCATTTCACCATTTACTCTAGGGAAGGTTTTATTAATTTCTGACTGGCTTCTGTCTCAATCAGCAGCTGTTTGTTTAATATGGACTTGAAAGGCTGTACCCACAGCTTGCTGGACAATGAAGTTAGTCTTAAAGGATCTGTTTGAAAAATTTGGTACATCTACTAATGAATTTAAGAACAACTTAAAATAAGCCTTGTTAAGAACACTAAAATAAGCCTTTCAGGGAATATGTAAGACTGAGGGATCACCATGAGAAAAGGCATAACAGGAGTACCCCCAGCACAGCTACCTGGGTCCAGAGGTCCCAGCCATGGTGTACATCCCAGTGTTTCCCATGGACAAGGCAGGGATAGCTGTGCATGTGCTGTTAAATCTTCCACTTGCATGTCTTATCTCCCTGAGCTCCTCTACTGTGACAAAATTGTCACCCTCTTGATGCCTTAGGTTTTAACTCTTAAATTTTTTCAGATCAGTACTGCTTTAGTGTAAAACTCTAAAACACCACAGCCTGTCAGCTCCTGTTCTCCTGTTTTATTCAGACAAAACAATTTCTCCCTAGGCCTGAAACCCAAGGCCACCTCGTCTTTCACAGTCCTCAAAAGTGTAAACAACAGTGAAATGGGGGGGAAACTCGGGGGATGGGACTCCACTACCTGAAGCTGTAATTGGACAATTAATCTCTGATATGCAAATAGACCAAATTTATATATGTCTGAAAAATGTGTGACTGTGGTCCATCTTGGGTGTAGTCTCTGTGAGACTCCTGCCCTGCCCTGTGAAGGCCTTCAATAAACACCTACCCTTTATCCTTTAACTCTGTCTAGCCTCTGTTCTAGGTCAGCCTCTCCAGGCATCAGTTTTTGGTGACCATGAAGGGACATGAGGTGACTGGAAAACCCCCCTGGAACAGAGGAACATCCAGCCACCCCCTTCCACTTCAGCTGGCACTTCTTGGGGGTGGGAGCACAGCTGCAGTCCAGGCAGTGCCAGAGCCCAAGAATCCTCGGATCAGGCACAGAGGCACATGAGCAGTTGTATAAAGATGGTATTTCTGTTTGTTTTAGCACCTGAGCTAGGTGTTAAGAGATCTCTTATAGTTTTGTTTGAAGGATCCCAAATGTGGACACACACAAACCAGGCCCAGGGCTAACCAGCTCCCACAGGCTGCTTGCCAGGGTGGCTGACAGACCTAGACTTGTCACACATACCTCAGGGAGCTGGTCACAGCCACACTGTGCAATCCTGGCATGTGGTCTGCTGAAGGACTAAAGAGTGACCGAGACTTCCTTAATCTAAGAACATAAAACTAATGGCAGGGTCAGGAATCCATGTCACACTCCTGAGATGAACACTTTCCCCACAGAGCAAAGAGGAGCTAAGAGATCAGGTCATGTCTGGATCATCAGCTCACCTCTGTGAAACCATTCAAAAGTGGGCTTGGACCAGATTTTAGTACAAACTAAACATCTGTCAGAACAGCAAACTTCACCATCCCCAAAGTCGATGTTCCCCTCCCCACAAATGAATCTTATTGTGGGGAAAATATACAAGCAAATAATTAATTTTGGAGTCTGTGGGTGGCCCCGAGGTGAAGTGGAGCTCTGAGTTTTACATAAGCACACCCCCACACAAACTCTGTCTTTGCTTCAGATCAGCATCAGCGAGCCCACGCACATCTCTCCCGAGGCCTTTGTGCAAGACCTTTATCCTTCTACCAATGGGGAAGCCAAACCCCTGGGGTGAAAGACAAGTTGAAAGCTAAGATCTGAATGATTTGGCAGAAATTGGAGCTATTGCAAAATTTTCCAAGATGAGCCCACTGGGGGACTGGAGAGCTCATGATGATTTAATGGCTTAAAAGAGAATGGGGCTTAATGTAGACCATGTGCTGAGAGGAGCTGCTGAGCATGGAGGTAGAGTAAGGCAAACCCACCCTGGCTACAGCAACTTCACTCTCCACATCTGGGTGGCTAAGAAATGGCTTCTGTCTTCCTATGTTCCTTGCTCTTTAAATATTGAAGCGCTGGTCCAAGCTTTCTTTTTGAGGTTAGACCCTCCTACATGTGCTGAGTTTTGTACTCCAGGCATACCCCAGGGTGTACTTGGAAACCTCTCTGAGGCTGTGGCATCTGTGGTACGAGGTGGATAAAGGCAAAGCCTGCACTGCCCCTGAGCCAGCCCAGGCATGCAGGGCCATCCAGCTCCTGTAGATGATGCTCAGGAAAAGCAACTTGATGCATTGCTGAAATAAATCCTGCCTGCAATCAGGGCTTTGGCCCCTGCAGCTGCAGCAAAAGAGCCTGTGTGGTGGGCTGGTTGAAGGCACACAGCAGTTCCATGGCTCTGGAGGTGAGGGGACAAATGTCTGGCTGTTAACTGCAAAGGCTGTGAGAACCCAGGAAGAAGAAAAGAGGAGGAAGAAAGGGAAAAGCAGTCACAAACAGAAAAGTAGGAACAGACTAGTAGAAGAGGACTTCTGAGGAATATGGGGCCTGGGTTTCTGCTCCTTCCTGCTTGTGTTCCTGTAGCTCCCCACTCTCCTCATCCCTGCTGCTACTATTCCCAGCCACAGAAAAAGCAGAAAGAAAACATTGCATGGTTCTGACCCAGAAATACCTTTTAATTACCTGGGATGGAACAAGGCTCTTCAGCTTTTTCAGCATAAGCATTGTGAATTTTATTGGTGATGCTTAGTCTGAAAGAGCTGCTTGCTCAGTCTTGCTGGGTTTCACAGTCCTCTTCTGAACCAGAAAAAAGTGCAATATGTTAGAGAGAAAACAGATCCAAGCAAAGTCCCAAGCATAGCCCAGAGGGGTTGTTTGCAGGGTAAAATACAGCCTCAGAGAGTCACAATTCCTTTGTCCATACTGCTAAGAAATAAGACATTAATTCAAATTGATCTGCTCAGGCCTTAGCCCTGGCTATCACTAATCTCAGTTCTGCTGAGACATGGATTTTGATGGTGGTTTACTGTGAAAGCTGGAAGATCTCACAGATCATAAACCATCTGCAGCATCCTCCTTAGGACATGACATTCACTTCTAGATAACGACATGCTCTGGTTTGGTTTGGGTTTTGCAAGCCTCTGTAACAAGAAGCAGATCCTTCTCAATGGCCTCAGGGCCAGTCAAGAGCTGGTTAAGGGGACTGAGGCAACCCTGTGTCAGCCCCCTTCACCCTCAGCATGTGAGACAGACACACACAGAGCCCCTTCCAACAGAGCTCTCTAAATGAGTGGGTGGGCAATCTCTGCAGCAATCTACTCATCTTCTCAGTAACAGGAGCTGTGGGAGCTGCACCTCTGACCTGGGGCAGGGTGAGATTGTCCCTAAGCCTGCTTGCATGGCACAGCCTGATCCTTTCCATCCACAATGTGTGCTGCAGTTGGACCAGGGTGACTGATACAAATGGTGCCTGCCACAACGTGCAGCCATATGTGGAAAACACCAAAATATCACCCTGGGGGCCAGGGTAAGCCCTGTAGGGGGGAGCAACAAGGTGTTACTTGCCCTGCAGAATAGTCATGGGGCCAGAGCATTATGAAGGGCAGGGGGGACAAAACCATCAAGGATAAGATTTGCAAGGATCCCAATCTGGAGAGTCAGCACTGCAAGGTGCCATAGAAGCTGCAGAGCCCCTCTCATTGCTTTGAGGAGTGCCTGGGGCTGCTGTGTCAAAGTGACTCCTGAGGACAGAGACCATGAGAATGGTGTCTTTTGCTGCCTGGACATATTTAACTTCTGACCTGTATCAGCTGTCAGATAAGAAGGGGTTTAGTCACATCAGTCTGAGCAGGAATTAAAGCCAAGCTCCAGGGGTGAAAGGGCAGAGCCTTAAAGGGATCACCTTAATTGACAGGGCCTCTTAATCCCCCTGTTCTTGTACATTAATCCAAATATCTCCAGTTCTTCTTCTTAACCTGTTTTCATAAAGTAAAGAGACTTATACTTAATATAACAAAGCTGGGTGTGGGAGTAAAGCGTGACCTTAGCCCTCCTGCAGAAGGGGTTTGAGGCTGTTGTGAATGCTGCTCTTTATCCCAGTCACTCCCCAGCCCTTCCCCAGCAGTCTGAGAGCTGGAAATGATCAGGCAGCTCCTCCTTGTCCAGGCCGTGGCAGTGACGCTGTGCAGGACAGGGCTGTTGTTTGATGTTCCATTTGCAGTTTACATTTCTAATGGCAGCGCCCTGATAACCTGGGCACTTGAAACAGGCCCCGGCAGAGAGGAGCTTGGAGCACACCACATCCATCACCTGGCAAGCGTGGCTGGTGGAGCTCTGCTGCTCAGAGCATCCCTCTCTACTGCAGAAGCCAGCAGGCAGGACCTGGAGGGCCCCACCTTCGGGGGGACGTGAAGGGGTGAACACAGTTAGAGGTGTCCTTTTGACTTGGGGAAGTGCTGGGATTGTTTCCTTAATGCTTGATGCACAGAGGATTTCAGGCTCTTTGACTGTCACCCCAGCAACAGGCTATCACCTAAAAAATATTGTTATTCCAAAGTTTGAATACTCACAAGGAATTATGGGCAGCAACCATCCACACAAAATAATTTTTGGAAGCAAAGTTGATATGGAAAATTACTCTTTTTGCAATTTTTTTTTACAGTAAACCCTTTTGATCTTCATCAAAAGGCTGATCTTCATCTCAGAAGCTGTAACTAGGGCCTCAAACACTAAATGCACTCTGTGGGCAGTAGGAAACATAACTGGTAGCATGGCAAAATTAATTTAAAGCTGTTAAAATAAGACATTAAGAGCTAAACTAAGTGGCTAAACTATCAAAGACATGGGTTGTGCCTTGGTAGTGCAGCTATGCACTGTTGCCAGGGGTCTCAGTTCTGCTGAGAGATAAACAGGCAGAAAATAGGAGACTGAGTTTCTGAATCATGGTGAGGAGGCAGAAATCCCATGCTTGAGTGGGATTACATGAGTGTAGCAACTCTGATGTTGAGAGCATTTTAGGAGTTGGAGACAGTGCCAGTGGTGCCAACCTTCAGGACCACTCTGGCTCTGGGTGGTTTCAGTGGTTGCTGCTTCTCACTGCCATGCAAGGCCAGCCTAATGGGAAAAAAATATCCCCAGTGCTGCCTCCTGCCAGCCATGTGCACTGTGCTTTGTAGCTACACTGCCTTGCTCTGGCAGTGGGAAACCTACCCTGCAAACCAAGCTCCTTTCAAAATACATGTAAGGCATCTATTTTTTTTTTTGCTGGCATGGTGGTGAAAGCCACAGAAAATTGTGGAAAGAATGAAGTTTCCAGAGGAAAATTTATTTTGTCTTATTGTCAGCCTGCTTAGAGTTCAACTAAAATGTTTCAGGAGCCTGAGTTCTGTCAAAGGGAAGCAGTCTAAGAAACGGCTGTGGATAAAAGAAATATGAAAGCTATTCAAAAATAAGGAGGAAAAAAAAGGCTTTGAGTGGGCTGCAGGAAAACAAACACAGATCCCAAGAGGAGAAGGAGAGAAGAAAAACTCCAATGAAACAAAAAAGTAGCTGATGAAAACCTGGTCTTACAGAGGGCAGTCATATTTTGCTGCTAACTTCACTAGGCCAGGATTTTATCCACATTTTCTAATCAGGGTGATGGACTCTTTGTTCCAAAATTTTCTTCCATCTCGTGATTCATCACATCTCCTGTCTGGACACGCAGTAGCACAGAACTCCCATTTAGTTTGGAAAATACTCTTTTAATGGAACTAGTCACTCTTGGAAAAAAAACCTAGTTTCAAATGACAGGAGGAAGAGAGGAAAGGTTCATGACCTCAATCAAATTTTTGAACCCCATGAGCACATAAAAATAATTTGAAAAGTTCATAAAACCTCAATTTTCAGCAGATTTGCCTATCCAAGTTTAGGCTTGTCAGGCCAGAAGCCCAGATTCCTCCTCAGATCCAGCCCTGTGAACACAGTGACACTGATGCATTTTATGAAAAGCCTGGCCAAAATTAGAGCCCTGGAAAAGGAGCTATTTGGGCAGCTGAAGCAAGAGCAGGGAGAGCCAGTCCCTTTGAAGTTATCAGCCAGGGCAGGCGTCGGATAAGCCCAGGCGGTTTGTAATCAATGTCCTGAGAGGACTGTCAAGGAAATCTCCCCACACTTGCCTTGTGGCTGATGCTATCTCAGGGCAGATAAAATGAGAGCAGCGCTGAGGGAAGTCAGAGCCATTATCTGCCCACACCTGGGCTGTGAAGGTGCCGTGCAGAGACAGCGCCCAGCGTGTCCGAGGGCACAGGAGGGGAGGATTCTGCCTCTGCTGAGCTCCAGGGGACACTGCACAGGAGGGGAGGATTCTGCCTCTGCTGAGCTCCAGGGGACACTGCACAGGAGGGGAGGATGCTGCCTCTGCTGAGCTCCAGGGGACACTGCACAGGAGGGGAGGATGCTGCCTCTGCTGAGCTCCAGGGGACACTGCTCAGGAGGGGAGGATGCTGCCTCTGCTGAGCTCCAGGGGACACTGCACAGGAGGGGAGGATGCTGCCAGGGGACACTGCCCTGCAGCCCCAGGGAGCACAGCCCGCCCCATCAGCTCCCGACCACTTCACTGGTTGTGAAGAATTTGTACTCACAGCCTTAACTGTGAAAGCTGGGCTGAAAAGGTGTTTTCTTCCCAGATTAATGGGAAAATGTAATTACACCTTTTTTAGGAGAATCTGCAGGCTTTCATGAGGCTGCTCACTGCTGCTCTCCCTGGCCTCCAGTGTTCTTTCATGGGAAGTGGCTTCACAAGCCACTGAACCAACCAAAGTCTCAGTTTTGGTGTCCTTTCCTTGTGCATTTCCTAGAATTGAATGAGTTGAGGTTATGTAGGAGGTTTTATTTTGTGGAGTCATTTCTAGGCTCTCTGTACCCCATGCATTTAAATCAGCCTGCAGGAATGTGATGCCTTGAAGTGTCTTCTACTGCCAGAACCTAATAGGAATTGGCCATCAGGCTTGAAGGGACAGATGGACCACCAGACACACAAACAGACTGTTCTATAGTACTTACTGAGATAGAAACTCCAGTAGCCTCATCAGAGGTCTGGGGTAATACCCCGTGACACCAGCAACCCTCTTGGCCCAAGTCTGTGAGGCCTGAGTTGTGCATGGGCACTGCAGGAGCCCAAGAACCCTGCAGCAGCCTCAGGTGTGCCCAGAGTCACTGTGTGCCCTGAAATGCCCCTGGGAGAGTTTGGCTGTATCTCCATGGCTGCTTTGAGACAAAGGCTGGAGTCCCTGTGAGTCCCAACCAAGGAGCCTCTGTGTTATGACCCAGTAAATTCTAGCCCTGGAGTGCTCTGGTGTGGGCTTGGGATTTTTTCTCTCAGCAGGGGAGAGGCCCTCATGCTGCTGTCTTGGAAGTCCTCTGCAGACAGGGGAAGGTCTGCTTGAAGTTGGGATTTAGGATTGAGCCAGTGCTGTCAAGTACCTTTTAGGGGTTTTTTCTGTTTGATCTTTGGGCTTAGTGATGCTTTGTGCTGATGTCCTGCCTGCAAAGAAACTCTGTGAGCAGATCCCTCTGTGGGAACTTTGCTGAGTTTTTATTGCATCCTAAACTTCTTTGCTCCAAGAAATCCAGCATCATCCAAATTGCAGCCACCATGCACAGACCAAGGGGGTCCATAGGATTGCAGTGGTGTGAAAAGAGACCTTGACCCTTCCACTATATTTAACATAAATCAAATGTCACAGTGGGGCTGGAACTCCATGTGTATTAACCATCTTCCCATACTTATTAAACTACAGTAACTATCTCCCTGCCCTTCCCCCTCTTCCTAATAGCAGTATAAATACTCCAAAGGTCTCTTGTCAACAGTGCTCCCAGACTTGTAGCTCTTTGAGGGGCAAATGTACTTTGTTTTATTACTTGTATGGCATTCCTCAAAGAAGGGGACTTTGACCTTCTTAAATTCTTCCTGGAGATTAAATACCAAAACCAGCAGTCCACAAGGGAATTAATAGACAGCTTCAATACACACAGCAGGACCTTTGGAGGGGGTCAAGTTATTAACACACTGGGAAATGTAGATTATATCTTCCAATGCAGGATATATCTTGCATTCTAAATCAGATAATGACAATGGGGCCTAGAGAGCTGCATTTCTGAGATGAGTTCTGCAGCTCTCAGCAGATATTCCAATTATGGGTATTTTACCAAGGACACAAACTTTGCTGACTTTAGAAATCTTCATGTAAAAAGGAATGCATAACAAACTTCTCTCTTTTTTTGAAAAATTATGCCTTCTGTATTAACAGTGGGCCCATGTGGATTTATTTTGCACTAGACAAGGAATCTTACCTGGGGGCTTAATACTTATTCAACCTCCTACTGCCTCAAAACAGACAACCCTACAAAAATATTTGGTTAATATTTACATATTTAAGGAAATTAATGTCAGGCATTGAAAACCCTTTAAAGGTATTTTTTGGTGCAGTTTTGAACAATGGAATCTTGCAGAGGCAAAATTTAAGCCTGATGAGAGCTAAGTGGTAATGGAAAACTCATTTCAGTTTTCTTGCAGTGCAAATTTGCACTGGAAGCATGATTAAAAATATTCAGTTAAAGTAGATGAGTCAAGAATCAAGGATAAGTGATAGAATCAATAAAGGGTTTAGATTAAGTCACCATTTCTGTAAAACTTTGATACTTGAAAATGTGACAGCTTAACAGCCCTCTCTTATTTTTGAACTGCTGTGCACCAGGCAGAGATTTTACCTTTGAAACTATCAAGAAAGGGATAGCATCTTACAAAATCACCTCTTTTTTTATCCTCTCCTTTTGCTTTATATATTTGGCCACTGCTGAACAACACAAGCTTTCAAAACAAAAACCCTACAGTAAGTGAAAATCATGAAAAGAATGAATGGGCTGAAATATATTACTTGTTATGAAATATTCCTTTGGCATGAATTGCAATAAACAAACCAACATCCATTCCAAAACAGCAGTAAACAAATCTTTACTATTCCCTGATTGCCAAAAATCTCACACTACTCAAGTTGACATGGAAAAAAGCATTAATGTTAGTGAGGGGTGAATTTCAGGAAGGCTGGGTTTGGTCTGGATAAGCATATCTGACATGAGCAAGCCTTCTGGGAGCCTATAAAAACAAGCTTTCTTGGGATATTTCCTGCACTTCTGGTTAGGTTGGAAATGTCATGACAGCTGGCTTTGTCACAGCCCTTGGGCACTCCAGGTTGTGTTTCTGGCCAGAAATCAGGGAAACAAAGATGCCTGGAAAGAGAAGAAACCACAGAACAATGCTCAGAGTTTCTAGAACAATTCCAGCCAATGTTCAGTGTGCCCTCACATGCACTTGGACACGACGGCTGTGTGGAAGATCGGCTCTTCTCACTCTGCACAGAAAAAAAATGAGGAATTAATGCTTGAAAAATGCTTTCTGTCTCTTTTCTAGTGGCATGCAGGATGTACAGATATGTAAGGATGTGCAGGCCAATCCTTAGTGCTCTGGATTCAGGGCTCATGAAAAGTGCAAAGGCAAATGCTGTCACAAATCCGTTGCACGTGCCCCCATTGCTGCATAACTTAACACCTCTTCCACCTTCTGCTCTCCCCCCATATATTTGATCTATAAAATTCCAATAACATTTTAAAAAATTAAATCCTGCCATATGGGAGCCAAATTTTAAGTGCAAGTGATGCTAGATGTTTGAATCCTAACCTTAGTGGACCTTCTAGGAAAGGCAGAATAGGCTTTGACTTTGTCCTGGTGATAATATTAGGGCATTCTATCATTTGTGCACCAGTCTCATCTCATGCAAACAATGAAGTGTAGTGAAACTGTGGAGCTCCTTACCAAAAGAATTTCTGGGTGCTAAAATTGCATGAGTTCCAAAAGGCAAATTAAAAGAAGAAAAATCTAGCCATGGCAGCAAGAAACCTTGTATCATGTGGAAGCACCCTAGCTATGGACTGCTGGATGTCAGGGGTGTGTTCAGAGGCTGTGTCCATCTGTCCTTGCTGGTTCTGTGCTCATCCTGTTCCCTGGGCACTCTGTGAGCACCAGGTTCTTCAGGAGAGCAGGGAGGAGATCTCACCACAGGAGATGGGCTGCTGCCCTGAACCAGTGCAGAAGAAATGCCCCTTCTCTGCCCTTCCCCCATGAGCATCAGATTTGCTCTTCTTGTGTTATGCTTTACTGATTTCAAGAGAAAAAGCAGTGCTGTTGGACACAAATCTTTCTCCACTAAGTGTTCTAGATATGCTCCAAATATCTTATTGCTCCTGAATGAGCATCTCCAGCTCGAGATGTGTTCTTTCCAAAACATATTCTCAGTAAGGCCCCCAAGCTGAAGCCTCATAGGGCAGTGTGCCAGCCATGGATCATCAGCTGGGCAGTCCCAAACATCTCCTGGAAATACCTTCTTGGTAGTCTTGAAGAGGACTTGCCATTCCTTCAAATGACTGGAAATGGAGCCAGATTGGCTGCTTTCTGCTGTTTTCACAGACAATCCAGAGGAAAAAAAAATTATTTTTCCAAGGCAAACATTCATAGAAATACAGCTTCCCTTGAATATACAGGATGATGAAATGCAGTGTGGGGGAAGGATACTTTTGTATTTCTTAATGGTTCCTCAAGCCAGCAGTTGGGCACTGCCCTTCCCATTGGGAGTCTTCTCTCTCATTTTATCCCCCTTTGGATTCATTTGGCTGAAGGTCTAAGGAATTTACGCTGTGCCTGCTTTGCAAAGTTATGCTTTGAGCAGGGCTTTTGGTATCGAGCTTCCTCACGACTTTTGTGTCAGGAGCACCTGGGTGTGCTTGTCCCCTTTCAAGCGACAGGAGGGATTAACCTGCCATGAATCTCAGAGGGGACAAGGCACACCTTTCTCTGCCTCTGTGACTTGTAGCTGTACCTGTAAAACACAATGAAGTGTTAAAATACATGCCTGGCCTTTGATCCTGGGGCCAAATGTACCTCTGGTGTAACATCAGTGTCTTTCCTAATGAAAGAAACTTTCATTTCCTCCAGGAGGCCACTGCAGGATTTGCACACAGAGTGGGCAGTGCTTTTGGCTTCCAGCCTAATTCCTTAATATCCCCTGCTCCTCTATACATATCCTGGGAAAGAAAGGTGTTACCAGCCTGGGAGCACAGGAGCAGGAGGGAGGTGGCAAGGCAAGTCTGTCTGCACAAGGCTCAAACACCATTGTGCTTCTCATAAAGAGCCAGTTTAGGTTAGAACACAAAGGCCTTTGATGCTGTTACTCCTCAGCAAATGGTGCCTTAAAGATAATAGATGGTTTCATGTGCTGAGCCCTGGGCTGGGGCACGGCAGCAAATGCTCTGGGCAGAGATTTCCTCGGTGTGTGTACCCTCTCCTGAGGACAGCCGTGAGAGCTCCAACCACTTCCGGCCATCTGGAGAGAGGCGACAGCTGCCTCCCTCACAGGGCGTTGCAGAGCTGTGCTGAGCTTTGCATGGCTCTTTGAGGGTAACTTATTTACCAGCTAAGGTTCGCTAACTCGTTCCATCCCTGCGGCTAGAATTAGGTGTGGCCAGCTCCAGCCTGGTGTCAGACCTGTGCCAGGAGGAGCTGCCCTCCCCTCGGCCCCTCGGCCCCGCTGCCCGGAGGCACCTCTGGCCAGCCACTTGGCTCGGGGTTTCAGTGGCACTGGGCTGTGCCTTGATTCCAGCGAGGGGCTCTGACCCCGCTTCTTCCTGTGGGCCAGCGCCCAGCCGTGAACAGGGCACGTCAAACCGGCTCGGGGGCTGCCGTGCCAGCTCCCTGCGGGGCTTCTGCACTCCCCCAGGCACTCTCTGGAGTTTGCCTGTCCTTCCTCGGCACCTCATCCACCTCCTTCTGGCACGGTGTGTATCTATCTCTGCCACACACTGCACCTCCACCCTCCCCGACTGATTTCCAGGGATTTGTGTCCTCTCTTGTCTTCTGGCCCCCGGGAGCCGCTGGCTGAGGAAGATGATCATTTTGGAGGTGTGCTTGGTACTGCCAGTGAAGAGGATGCCAGTCCCATGAGGGAGACCAACGCTTTTTAACAAGAAGGCATACATCCCTGGCTTTATGGAGCTTTAATCCTCTCACTGAGGTGTCAGTTTATGTTGCTGCTTGTCCAGTGCTCTGCCCTGTGCAGTGACTGGGCCGTCTCCCTTGGGAGGGAAGGGGGGAGCGTGTGAGTGTGTGTGAGTGTGTGTGAGAGCGTGTGTGTGCTCCAAACCGTGTAACAGGAGATGAATTCAAAGTGCCTCCTCAGGACATTGTCGCTGCAGACGGACACTTTGTTCATCCGTGCCGTGGAGCCACCAGCCCCTCCAAGCCCCGCTCAGCATCCCTACCCGAAGCGAGTTCCGTTTCAGGGGCGCTCCCCCTCCCCACCCAGCACATAATGTTTCTATTGTGCCGATGCTGTTTTTCTGGGGAAGCGGCGGGGATTTAAATATCATAAAGGCAGAAGCTGGGCTTTGATATACTGTCACCAAAAGCTGAATACTGTAATTTTCAGCAATTTTNTCCTGACAAGCCGCTCCGTTGCTTCTGCCTCATGATCCTCACTTGGCAAATTAATGTGCTGCTGCTGATGAGAGACAGTGGGTTACTGTGAGCGCAGGCTCTCTCGTCTCCTCTCGCTATTACACCCTGGCAACATCAAAGGTCCACTCATCCTGTTCCCATCTTCCCGTGGGTCCGCAGAGCCTGACTCCACCGCTCGGTTCAAAAGTGCAGGCTGGCTGGGGCACGGACAGCCCCACCCGTGCCCCCATGGACAGCACAGCACATCTTCTTCCCCTTCTCCTCCTGGGGTTAATTCCTGAATTGCGAGGACAATCCACCTTCTCTCGCTTCACTCCTCTTCATTTCCATCTCAGGCTGACTTTTGTAGAAAGAGTCTTTTTCCTTCATTTTTTTCCCCAGACAACTATTTAAATTTTCACAATTTGCCCTTCTGGGAACTGGCAGTTCCCCTGGTGGTAACTGTGCTGAGTTGTGTAGCCAGTAACAAGATACTGTTCTGAAAAGTAATTCTGATTACTCTGTGAATTTAGACTTGATTTCATATGTGCTCTCTCTGCAGCAGAGAGAGATATCTGTGATTTCTCCCTTTATAACAACAAATCTTGCACATGAGTGAAGGAAAGGTAAAAGGGGAAAGTGCTGAAGATCTGCCTGTTACTTGCCTGTCTCCTGTTCTCAAAGATGTGGTGTACTGGTCTGAAATGTTTCTGGATTTTAACCATTTCTGGGCTATTGTAGCCCTGTGAATGGCCTGTGGTGAGAGGAGGAAAGCAGCTGTCACAGCTGCGTGGTACCACCCCAGCTGCAGAGCTCCCTCACAGGACAAGGCTTGGTGCCCTGGGACACACACCTTCCTATGCCTTCCCAGACTTTGGCTCCTGTGCAAGCAAAGGGCCCAGAACTCCTGGCCATGCCAGGCTGCAAGGGAAAAGAAAGCTCCTTCCCAAATCAGAGTGCCTTGTGTCTGCAAGTTACTCCATAAGCAGCACTCATACTCCATCCATCGCTTCCCTGCCCAAACAGGAGTCAGGGAGAGGCATAGAGGGTCCATATATTCTCCATGTCATCCCCTGCCTGAATCCTTTGTGACAAGGAGCAGTAAATATTTCTCTTCTGCTCAACTGCAAAGGACCCAGGAGGTTGCTGGATGAGGTGGCAGTCCTTGCTGTCCTCTCAGGCCACCCTTCAAGTCCACCAGCACACCCAGAGAAGCTTCCCTGAGAAAAAGCAGAAGTCCATCCCTGCAGCTATGAAGACTCCTGCTACCATGGAGGCAGCATCCCAAGCTGTTCCCACCAAAGGGGTTATATTGCAGCAAATCCATTCCTGTTCCCTTGGTGCTCTGTTTTATTGTGCTTAGGCAGTGGCTCAGTTTGTCTCTCTCTTTGACTGATGAACAATTATTTGAGAGAGCTGGCCTCAGTCCTGAGGACTACAGTAGCTCTTCCTCCTGGGAGAAAGTGGGATAGTCTAAGGATGCAGAGTAGCTTAGAGCAGGAGAGAATTGTGTTTCACTTTGTGGGATTTTAACTGGTTTAGGGATTTTATTCACCTGAGCTGCCCCAGCAGCTCCCTTAAGAGAACCAGACAGCCACATCTTCTGCCTCACATAAAGTCTCAAGAGAACACAGAATAAAAGAAGAAAGACAAATGTTCCAGCAGCCAGAGTGCTTTGCTGTGTGGAGCTGGGCTCATCCTTGCACTGTCACAGAGAATACAGACAGCCTTGGTTCCATCTAACACCTCTACTCTCCAGTTCTTTTCCCCCTATGGAGTTGCAGCAAGCACACACTAGTTGAGTTTATACAGTGTCTAAGTGTGCTGAGATTTCTTCCTAGTTGTCCAGGGTTTGCAGAATTTACAGTATTGTAGCTTTATCAAGGAAGAAGTTCAGTGTGTGCCAAAGTGTGTGTGACTCCAAACAAGAACAAACCATTCCATTAATTACCTGTCTGAGTATATTTTCATTTAAGGCAGGCCCTACAAAGTTTGGCAGTCTCCTATGGGGTTTTGGAGCATGTTACTGGAGGATCTGTTAAAATGTAAAATTTTGCCAAGGTCACAATTGAATTAAAACAGCTCTGAAGCTCCCAACCATGCCCGTCCCATTACCTCAACAGGGTTTAAGTACATCAAATAAACAAGGAGAATGACAAGTCCATACTGTGCAGTAGTGTCAGAGTTGCTGGTATTAAGGCACTGAATTTCATCCTAAATGTTTCAATTTGAGTCAGTAGTTGAGATCAAGTTTTTGGACCTCAGTGACTAAAAATCTTGCTTCAGTCATCCCTGTTGTGGCTTTTCCCCACATAATGACATCGTTGCACATAATGAGATGTTAACAGCTCATTCACTGCTTTACATCTGTCACGGAGGAGAAAATTTCAATTTCTTAATGTATGCACTTATTAGAGTAAATGTAAGTTAGTCATGGCAAACTTTGAGAAGTCCAAACTTCAGAAATTATGGTAAGAATGATGAAGACTCAAAGGTATGTTTGGAGGAAACTACCTACTTTTGAAGAACTTGGCTTCAGATTCAATTAATTTCATGCCAGGTGTAGGCCTCTCACAGCCCTGCATGGTAGTTTTGAAGGGCATAGCATGCTGAACAGAGAACTGCTTAAGCCAGCCAGAGCACCGTGAGGTTCAAACCCTTACTAAAACCTTCTTCTCTATAACTTGTAGGAAAAAACCCACAGCAGAATCAAAGGAGTCATTTGGTGGACAAAAACTAACCAGTACCCAGGGTCAGCTCTTTGTCTAGAGTAAGGACAGTCACTCTTGAATTTGCAAATGTTCTTCTTGCAAATTTGTGCTACTGACAGTATTTTTCCTGATAGTGACCCTAGAGTTCAGGGTAGGATTTAGCCACCCACATGCAGGCAGTTAAATGTAGATGTCTGAACACTAGATATCTAAACTCTTACTACAGGCAGAGGAGAACCAGACAATGTGGCCAAGGGTCAGTTGTCAAAATACGAGCAGCTGGTGCCATCAGAGATGATCTTGGGCACTGAGGTATCTGCAGTGTCTGGGTGGTGTTGTGCAGGCCCTATGGAGACCATACACACAGACCTGCAGCTGGGCATCACACCAGGAAACTTCCTGGTCTCCACTGTCTCTTGGTGCCTGTGTCCATGCACTAAACTGACTCCAAGGAGCTCTGTGTATCCTACAGCTGACAGACAAGAGGTACCTACTTAAGGTGAGCAGAACCACACTGTGAATGTTTAACTCTGCCTAAAAGTACACTGTAATTAACATGAAAAAGTGTAAGACTGACAGTAATGGCCCCACTGTTTGTCTCCTGCTCCCTGAGCTACCTCTTCTTGAGAGGCAGGCACGGTGCCTCTTCACAGCCTCCTAGATCTTAGGGCCAAAGAGGTGCTTCTGGTGAGCACTTTGAGTTTGGGAGGGGTATAACCTAAACCCTTTCATTTCAGTCTTCTCAAGAACCAGACTTTCCAGCATGTTGAACCTGTGGTGGGATGTGTGCCTTGAGCCTGTTGGTGCTGAGGTGGATGAAGCCACTTCCTTGAATGCTCTTGTAGCCCCTCCAAGGGGGAGATTTCTGGGAGCTGTTTGGTCATGGCTCACATGCTGATGTGCACCCTGGTGAGGAGCCTGGCCCTCAGAGGAGAGCTGAGGACATGGGGAACCATGATGGTTCCTAACAGCAACAGCAACACTACAAGGAACAAACCAAACACTGTCTTCTGTTTCGACAATATCGAAATAATTTGCATTTTCAATGTCAGAAAAATGTGTTTTACACAGATATTTATCAGAACTTCCTATTTCTTGAGAAACTTTGGCTATTCAAGCTCTGTGCTTCTAAGGAAAGCACACAGTCAGTGACTGTTTCTCAGGGTCAGTCTGAGCTACTGCTGCCTGCTGAGCAGCAGCCCGAGTAGTACCGACAAGCAAGGGAACAAGGGAATGTTTTTGCTCTCATGTTTTTCTCTCTCTTATGTTACACCACTCCTTGTCAGCCCTGCATTGGTGAGTACAAAGTACCTCCTGGCTGTGACATCACTCCACAGAAAACAGACTAATGAGGCAAAGGAAGCGAGGTTCACTTTTCTGCAGGCAGGCTGGCTCCAATCACCTGGTTGTAGTTAAAACAGATCACACTGAGCTGTTCTGCTTTGTAAGAGCTGAATTTCATTCTCCCTTACTGGATGTTTATCTGATATCTTGTAAAAACTGTTGTCCATTTCTCCTGCCTTTAGATCTTTTGCTTTTATGAAATGCTAAATCTCCAACTCTGACCCTTCAGCAAAACCAGTTCACTTCATCAAATGAATCCTGTGACTTTGATTATGTAGGAGCTTTCATTAAAAGGGTCCAAAGTAAAGCAGACAAGGAAGTGTCTTAGTGATTTGCAGCAATGCATTGAGAAACAAAAGGAAATGGATGGCAGAGATAAGCAAAATAAAATAGCCACAAATTTTTAATAAGGGGATTGGAATTCACCCCAAGGGTCTGTGTTATACTGCTCTTTAGTAAAATACAAGCAAAACTCATAGTAGTGGAACTTAAATACAAAATACTGCCAACTGGAGCAGCACAATGAAACTTCTAATAGCCAGAAAATGCTGACATGAAGGCATTACCAGAACATTTTAAGCTCTGTATAATAGTGTTTCCAACAAACAATTGGCTGTTATGGGTTCAACCATAAAAGTAAAAGTGCCATGTCCATTGCTGCTAGGACATGTGCTGCAACAGCATCACATTTTGCCCTTTGCTTCGTTATTTTAATTTTGGACTTCAATTATGGCACAAACATTCTGATTTTTCTCCTTTGTCCGCATCATATTTTGCGGTTTTGAAGAACAAACTTGTCTGTGAATTATGTGGATGAAGCTAGCTTTGTCTTCCATGGGATCATTACTTAATTAGTACCAGTGTGCACTGCAAGGTCAGTATGTTCACAAAGGGGTCTGGTTAGCACATGGTACCAGCATAGACTGTACAGATCAGAGCAAAACATCATCCAGGTTTTCTGTCAAGCTCACCAGTAAATTCTGTTTACTGTTGTGTGCGTGGATTTTCTTGTAGCCTAACATTAAACGAGTCAGAGAATGAGGCTGATGCTTGAAATGTTGAATATTTCTTGTGGTTTGGGCATTCTTAGAGAAGTGTGTTTGATTGTTATTCCATTTACAAACTCCTTCATGAAAATTATCCAAACAGCCATCACAGAGCTGCTGTCTTATGTGAAATCCAGTAAAACTATAGAGCAATGCTGCTTATGAGTTGAATTTCTTTGTCTTAAAGGTTAGAGTAGATCCCAGGACATGGTAGATCTCACGTGGTTATTTTTTAAATTCCTTCAACCAAGCACAGTACAACCCCTGCCCTCCTAAATGTTGTGTTACTGCTAACTTTTCAACATCATCTATTTTCTTGTAGCATTGCCAAAAGAACTGAATATACTTTTAACAATTATACAAGACTATTTTACCACTCTCCCACTTGAAAGATGCTGATGGGATTTTGTTCAAAGTTTCCACAAAGATTACTCCTCTAGCTGAGACCAGCACGGATGACATCAGCCCAGAACAGTTTAAAAAAGAGCAGCATGTGGAAAGAAGGAGTTCAGGATAAAAAGTGTCCTGTGGCCTTGAGGGAGAAATGAATTTGGCACCAATCTGAAGTAATTTTCCTGATATGGTTTGCAGCAACCCCAGTTGCACTAGCCCAGGGGGTCTCAGCTGGATGCAGGCAGGACCTGGTCCAGCCAGGTGAGATCAGCCCCTGGGGCAGAGAGAGGGAAGGGCTGCAGCACAGTTCCTGCTCTTTGCAGGAACCACGGCCTCTGGGCCACTGCTGCTGCAGGAGTGTCATGAGCAAACACTCTGAGTGTCCTGGGAAACTGTGAAAGGATTCATAGACATCAGACCAAGAAGAGTCCATTAGATCATCTTTTCCTCACTGAAGGCCAAATGTGACTTTCAAATACCTTTTAAGAGCCACATGGTGGCACACCTCTTACTATTAGAAAGTCTACATTTTCAGCAAGGCACTGATACCCAGGAAAAGAAGGCCAGGTTCAATGGCTTTTGCAGTAAACCCACACTCACCCATTATCTAATAACCTTGGAAATCCAATTACAGTGTCTGGGATCTAAAACATGAAGGATACTTTCCACTGCCATGCAAGTTAGATAAAAATACTGAACCAAGGAGCCATTGAGACTTCCCCCATTCCAGCTGTTAGGTGTCCAGGATTGCCTTCCCCTCTGTCTCCCACCCCTGCCTTCCTCTTAGGAGTCCATGGAACCCTGTCAGCATCAGCAGAATCACCATCTCTCCCTTTCCCTGTGGAGGGTGCATACAGGGACCATGGAGAGCAGCAAGGCAAAGTGACAGGCCTGTGCCCATGGACTGTGCCATGCCTGTGCCATGGAGTGGCACTCAGCCCTGCTTCATGGACACAGGGCATGCAGCAGGGACTGGGGATGGGACAAGAAGCTGTAGACCAGAGCTGCTGCTGGCAAGCTGTCTCATCCAGAATGGCATGGTGAACATTGCAAGGCCAGTCCAGGGCAGGGTAAAATCTGATCCTGGCCCAGCCTAGGGGGAGCAAGTTGCCACTGCTGACCTCTGACTGCAGGGTTGCACCCATGTCCACTTTGGCAGAGCCCCAGGAGTTGGCTTCCACCATTGCAGACCCAGAAAAGCATCTGGACTCTGCTGAAAGATGTCAGGAGCTGGGGAAGCCAACATTTCTTCCGCTTGTTTACTCTGGTTGTTAATCTCCTGTCACTGATCAGAGGTTTATAGCTAATTTCTCAGTTGAATTTGCCTGGAGTTATGCCTCAGATTTTGGTTCTTGTTATGCTTTTTTCCCCTGCAATAAAGAGCTCTGCTGTGCCTACTGTTTCTGCACATGATGGTATTTATGCTTTTTAATCACATCTTCTCTTGATCTTTTTGATCAGGCCACCAGGCTGAACTCCCAGTCCCAGAGAGATATCTCAGAGATAGCAGTGCTAACAGAAATGCTAATTTTGTGCTAGACTGGCTCCACACACAGCTGAGTGCTTGGGACCAGGTTCCCCTGTTTAACATCACTGATACAGGAGCACAGGCCATGAATATGGTTTGGAGATCAAACTCTGAAGATTCCCCAGCCTCTGTAACAGTATTTTTTTTTCAGTGAAGATGGTCAAACTGTAAAACTTTGCGCTTTTTCAGTATTTCTCCTCCTCATGAATTACATAGGTGTTTCTTTCCTCAGCATCTTCTGCTTTACTCACCCTTCTTCATCCTTATGAAAACACAGAAATATTTACTGTCTTATCCTGGTTTAGATTAAATCACAATGAAGCTGCCAGTCTCTCCCTCGAGATCTGTGTATAAACAATTGTGTTTCTTTATGTAAGCTCCAGGATCAGTAGCTGTAGGAGCAGGACTCCAGTGGGCAGGGAGCACAGCCTGGAGAGGAACTGCTCTGCAGCTGATGCCAAGTACCTGACCCTGGCCTGCACACACAGGGGACCAGTGATGGTGGTGTGTGTCTGGGTGTGTAAAAGAGGGATGCAGGGAGCCCAGAAGCAGATGCAGAGAAGGGACAGGCTGGCAGCTGGCATGCCAGACCACACAGAGTGACTTTGACACAAGGAACAATTTGGGAGGGCACCATAAGAAATTTCATTTTGAATTGGGAGCAAATACTTGTCCCTGGTAGCATGAGCCATCCTGTGCCTGCTGCACTCTCTGTAAGTCTGTAAGGAAAGGGGATTGCACTGAGAAAATAACTATATTCATTTTCAGTTTCTTCTTCTAATAAATATAAACTGCAGGATCCAGAAATCTGGCTACATTTTCAGGTTGGAAAAAGGTAGTGGCATTTTGCAAGTAGCAACGGAGTTTGCAGTGGTACTTTTGGCAGGGATGTATTGGTGCTCCAGGGTATCCCTGCATTCATTGTGCAGATGGATCTGGCATCCCAGCCTTATTCACTGGAGCTGGGAGTGTGGGGCTGGAGATCATGGAGCAGAGGAACAGTTCTCCTCTCTCACTTCATGGATGTCATACCAACACTTTTAAACCCATGTAGCAGATACACAGATAATTTGGTCCCAAACAGCTTTTTGGAAAATTACAGCTCCACTGTAGGGATGGCTGGTTGGATACAGAGCTGGGTTTTGGGATGGTACATAACACTGATTCCAGCAGCTCCAGCTTGCTCCCAGCTCTGGTATCAGCTGTCAGCTCTGGACACAAACAGCCCTGCTCCCAGTGGGGACAGCCATGGTCTGATGGCTCCCAAACTCTCATGGACCACAAGCCACACATCAGCCAAGTGACCATTCCTGTTCAGGCAGCAGTTTCCTCACATTGGCTGAACCCCTGGCGTAATTTACCCTCCTTGCAGCTGAAAGTAGTAATTGCAGCATCAATTAATTTATTTGTTTTGCCCCTTTTTTTACCTCTGAGAATGAATGATTTCATTTTTTAAGGTAGGGTAGTGCAAAAATGATCAATGCTGTTGCATAGCAGCAGTAACTTGAAAACATCCCAGAAGAATCCTTTCTCTCTCCCTCTCTCTTTTCTTTGTGACTGAAAAAAATGTTAAAAACAAATGTCCTAATTTACTTGTAGCCTGAGATTTCTGCCAAGTGTAGTTTATGTCCAGTTTGAAAGATTGGGCGTAGAATGGAAGTGATGAAGTTTTCTCAAGCAGTCTGGAGCTGTTTGATGACACATACTACAAGGTCAGTCCTGTTTGCTGTTGAGATCAGTGGTAACACTTCCTTTAAATTCGTGGGGAAACAGGATCAGGCCCTCCATGTAATTTGTATCTATCTTGGTAGGCGGTTTCTCCTTCCTCTAAAATGTGCCTGTAGATGATCTCATGACCACTGCTGTCCCCTTGTGCTGGCAAGGCCCTCGAGCACTTGCAGTGCTCACACCTGGCAGTGTGACAGATCACCTGCAGCCCTCGTGTCACCAGACAGGCTGCAGGTTGGGATATAGTGCTTTTCATAAGGATTATCAAATTTCCTCTGCCACACTGCCATGTAGAAATAAATGCAAAAACTGCTTTCATCAAGAAAACAAAGGAAACATACTTTATGCCTTCCTTGGGATTTCAGATGGATGCAGTTGAAAGGAAGTTCCTTACTCTGTTTCCAAATAAAAGTTAAACTGGACACCTAGATTTTTGCCCTAAGTGAAAGGGAAGAGACAGGCTCTCTGTCACAGCTTACCCAAGGCAGCTGCCCTGTGTACACAGAGCTCTGCTACGTACAGATTTTGCTGAAGAAGTTACCAAATCTTTTCTGGGATGTGGCTAATCACATCAAGAAGTGAACACAGTTCTCCTGTGTCTCCATACCCACTGCAGAACTCCAGCTACCACTCAAATATTTGAGATATCCAGAATGCACACAAAATCTGCAACTAAGTCACACATTAAAATTTTGGACTTAATTCCTGGTATTGTACAGAAATTGCCCCAGATTTTCTTTAGAACAGGAACAAATAGAATTTTCCAAAGATTAAAGTTTATTTTCTGTTAGGAACTGGCATTTTAATCTGAATGAAATGTTTCTGGTGAAGACTTAAAATGTCTGTTCTTGGCATACAGCTCTACACCTAGTCTTGGATTTCAAAGGTCGGCAGTGTTAGAAGGTGAGGTTGTGATTCAGATCCCATCTACTGACAACAAATATGTTGCTCTAATTTTTTTCTCTTTTCTCCTTTTAAACACAAGAACAGCCACCACAGCATAATCAAAAAATACTCCTTTGTAATTTTGTACTTTCCCAAGCATTCAAAGAAAACAACAGACAGAGCTAATGCTCCTCTGTGGTGACAGCCACTTCCACCACCCTTTCTCTCTTTAACCCTCTCTGTCCCTGCCTTGAATCCTCTCAGCTGTGAGTTGCAGACATTTCCACACCAGGCATCTTCTTCCATGGCATTGTGGCCTTTCCATGCAGGAGAAAAATTTGTGTTTGTGCAGCATGTTAAACTTCCACAGGTTCAGCTTACACTACTGAGCAGATATAAGTTTTACCTGGCAAGACTCCGGGCTGTGTTTTGTTGTGGTTTTATTACAAATACATAAATAAGAGGTATTGGAAAGCTTGCAGATTTTAATCTGTTTTTGAGGTCTTCCCTTTTTCAGTGTCTTTGAAAATTCAAGATAAATCAGCTGTGTCCAAGGGCATTGCTATCTGCCCAGCTCCTGACCCTCACCCCCGTGCCCCATTCCAACACACACAAAAGAGACCCTGGGGAAAATCTTTTGAAGATGAACCCTAAATCACATGTGAAAACGGAAAATCGAGTTCATTAAAGAAACCCCAAACGATACATTTGAAGTTATTTTAGACCTCGTGGAATGCTTTGGGTTTGCAAACACTGACTGAGAAGCACAGTGCAGCGAGGGGAATCTCTCCCCTTGCAGCAGAGGAGAGGCAGCCCCTGTCAGGGCAGCGGAGCTGGGACCTTCTCACAGGTCAGTCCTTCCAGACAGGTCTCCCTTGCAGCGCACTGCCCAGCCTTCCCTGAGGACAGAAGCAGCAAACAGAGGCTGTTCAGACTGATATAATTCATATCCATTACAGGCAGGCTGGCTTTTATAGGGGCCCACTCTCAGTGAGGGACCTCCTGTCACTAGTCCTGGAGAAGGACTCACAGGCCCTCCAACACTTCCTGAACATCAGTGGCAGCAGTCGTGTCCCTTGATACAGCTGAGCTCTCTCCAAGTTGTTCTGGCCAGGAACAATGAATTGAAATGGCAGGCTCCCTGCTCTGCTGGGACAGCACAGCTGAACAGTGTGCTGAGTGTGCAGAGGACTGTGCAGTGCTCCCCAGGGCCCTGAGCCATGTGTGCTGACAAAATACCTCACCTCACCTCAGTGCTCCAGCAGCCCTGCCACAGGACACAAGCCCAGTGATGAGCCCAGCTGCCATGGTGGGGAGGGGGAATCTGAAGGCAGAATATTGCCCCTCAATTTGGAACATGTTCAGGTTTCAGTGGATAACACCACTGTTCTTGCACAAAATACCTCAGGACTTCGAGCCCCAGGGATGGTTCAGGTCTGAACTAAACAAGTCCTGTTATGTAAATTCATCAGGATGTTTCATTGATTAATGGTCTCAGAGGTTCCTGGAAGAATTGCTTCCATGCAAGGTGCTTCTAAGATAAGAGACTGCCAAAAGGTTGAAAAGGAGCTCTTTGAAGGACTTTGAAAGCCTAAGACAGAGAAATCTTCAAGGCCTAGCCTACTAGCTGATGTGCTGTTTACTGGATATTTATTTTTCACCACAGATACCTTTCTGTAACACTTTTTCTCTCTCCCTTCCTCCCTAGCCTCTCCTGTGAGATGTTTTGCAAAGACTGGAGCAGTGGAAGTTGTCTGCTCATTCCCACCCATTCACAAAGCCCTGCAGCAGTGGCTCCTCCTCTCCAGAGTGGCTGTGCGGCCTTCGTGTGACAGTCCAGCAAAGGGCAGCCATGTCCCCTCAGGAGCACACATGAGCCCTGCCAAAGAAACCATCCCTGGAGCCTCTCACCAGGCATTCAGTTCTTGTGGGTTTCTCACAATTCTTTTGACACAGATAATGTCCTCAGTTATGTTACTCAGCAGCAGATCTGCGTGGAGAGATCTGCAGCCCATGAGCTCACTCAGGAGCATGACACCAGCCTGGAGCAGAATTCACTTGAGCAGCCCCAGGCATTGTTGTGGGGCTGCATGCTGCTCATTCTCCCCACTGCCAGGCTGCCTTCAGCTTCATGTGCTTTAGTGCTGCCAGGCAGGCACCCTCATCTGCTTCTGCATGGCTAGCAACAACCACAGAGGAATGTTTTCCTGCCAGTGCTGGTGTCCTTGCCTCTGTAATCACACATGAGGGAGAGATGGATGGATGGAGGCCAGAAAATGGGAGGCAGACTCACCTCTGCTTATGATATTTCAATCCCTTCCTACATGTTCTGCTGTGACAAAAAAAAAAGGCATCATGAAAGAGATTTTCTGTCTATCCAGAAAAGTCAGAAGATGAATGGGAGGCCCATTGCCAGCCCCCCCAAACATTCACTTTTCTCTTATAGCAGGATGTCTGCTGGTCAGACACAACAAAGCCCATCCCAAGCCTGCTGGGGAGCTCCACACTGATGGGAGACCCCAAGCCAAGAGCTGGATGTGCCTGGCAGCAGTAGAGCCTTGAGAGATCATTTTCCCAGCCACTAATTCCACAACCAGCAGGATGCATTTATCTCATACAGCCCCTCATCACAACCCACCCAAATCAGGGCTGTTTATCTTCCACCCACAGTCAAAACCATAGTCAAAACCTGGTTTCACTAGTATCCCAGGGCAGGAAAGGGATGGGGCAAGGAAAAGCAGCTGGCCTAGAGGTTCAAGGTGAAACTCTGGAGAATGTTTGTGGGGGAAATGCCTCTTGCAATGGCCATGATGTCGCAGTCCCCAGCTTCAGGAGCCAGTGGAGCTGCCCACACTACCCACATCCTGCATGGGCCAAAAGAGGAAGTGAAGCCTGCCACTCATCACCCCCAGCTTCTTGTGGGCACAGACACTGAGCTGCCCAGTTGGACCCTGCATGCCCCCCACAGCCAGGAGGTGAAGCTAGGCAGAGTGGAAGGGCTCAGGCTCTGCAGCTGGGGCTAGCTCTGTCAGAGCAGGGCTGTGGTACCCCTGCAAGGGGGGCAGGGGTGCTGTGGTACCCCTGCAAGCCCTCCTGCAGCAGCTGTCTGAAGGGCTGTGGTCACCAGCACACCACAACTGCTGAGCTGGAAGATGCCACAGTCGGCTCTGCCCTCTGCCACAGCGCTCTGAGCTGTCTTCTTGACAGTGCTCTCTTAAAAGGCTGTGCAGAGCCCTGGGCAGGAGCAG
Organism: Notiomystis cincta; assembly: GCA_013398075.1. Lineage (NCBI taxonomy): Eukaryota > Metazoa > Chordata > Aves > Passeriformes > Notiomystidae > Notiomystis > Notiomystis cincta. The sequence continues at coordinate 120,910 of VZRX01019246.1, read as the reverse complement.
AAGGCACTCAGACTGTCCCACAGCTGCCATCCAGTGCTGGCCTGTGAGGAGAGGGTGTGGGCAGACAGCTCTGAACCCCAAAGCTGGTGAGTCTGCAGCCCCTGTACCTTCCAGCCTCTCCTCCTGGAGCCCGTGAGCCGGCTCACACCAGCTGAACTCCTTTGGCCAGCAGCAGCAGCAGCAGCAGGGGAGACTATTCCTGCAGGGCTGCTGGTCCCCAGCTCTGGGATGCCCAGGGCAAAAGCAGAGCGAGGTGTAAGAGCGGCAGAGCAGAGCCAGGCAGGCAGGGCCAGCCCCAGCAGGCGGGGACACGGCTGCTCTGTGGCCCGGGGGGCTCCTGCTGAGCGTGGGCTGTGCTCAGAGGCACGCACAGCCTGGGGCTCTGCTGGGCTGCCCTGGCCACAAGCGGGTTTTGTCAGGGCAGACGTGCAGAGCACAGAGCTTCAGGCCCTGCCGTTCGGCAGCTTCCTGATACCAGTAGTGGGAGGTCAGGGGTTCCACGGGAGCTGGAAAGCTGGCAGATGGGACCCACCAAGGGCAGGGCTACATGCTTTAGCTGCTCAGACATCTCAGCCTCTTGCCCAGGGGCTGGTCAGCCTTTGAGCAGGAGCTGTGACGTGCTCTGAACCCATGGCTGTTGGGAAGCCACACCTGAAATACTCACCCTTAGCCCTGGTGTGCATGCACCCTTTGCCTTTTACACAATCACTGCACACACAGAGAGTCACATCCTACAAGAGGAGGAGGTTTGTCTGAGGGAAGGCTTCAGATCTGCACCTTAACACACAGAGCTAAAATAGGGGTATATTTTATATTTTATATTCATATTTTAGGATATTTACAGAGATAATACCACTTTCTCACTTAGAATAATTTCATAACAGTTTCCAATGCCTCCCATGAACAAAACTCAAGTAAATTTGTGTTGAAAATGTTTTTATTTACTACAGGGAGTTGTCCATGAATAAGTGTCAAACTAGGAATAAGCACACATTGGTACTGGGTTAAATGTTGCAAAGACAATTAGCAAGAAGGTCAAGGGGGTAAAAAAAAGTATGAACATGCTCATTTTCCTCAGGTTTGTGGTGAGACCCCAAAGAGGTTTTCTGTACACCCCAGAGTGGTCAGTGCTTGCTCCTGATGTGTCACATCTCCAGCTGAGCTAATGAAAGCCACTCTTTCCCCAAGGGTTGGTGCCATCTCACAGTCAAACCAGGGCCTGTCCACAGCATGGTGGAAGTTTATTTACTCTTGTTTTACCGTTCTGCTATCTCTTTGTTTTCAGCCATGAATACTAACAAACCTGATGAGAATTAGAAAATCACTTAGAAGAAGAGCAGCAAAAGGAACTTCCCCTTTATGGGACCATTTGCTTTAATGTAAACTATCTAAAGATAATAACAAGGCTCCATGATGGCATTATTTCCTCATCTTCTTGTTCTCAAAGTACTTTTTACCAAGCAAAAAGAGATTTCAAACATTGGTAATATCTCCTGTGGATTAAATATTAATCATTATGTCGAAGTAATAAATACAGAAATCCTGCCTAGTTATTCAGACATGCAAATCCCTAATTGTGTGGGAAGCTGCTCAGATGGGCTTTAGTTTCAGCAGGAGATAAAATGCCACAGAGCCAGTACAGTATCTGTGTCACTACAAGATTTACAGCCTGGTTCCCTGCCTGGAAACAAAGGAACAAATAGCTGCATGTCACGCACTGAACTGAAACATTATGGATTATATTATTACTTGAGTTTCTACAGGACTTCTCAGTGGGGGAAAAAAAATTCTATTAACTCTCTTTTACGACTACCAGCAGGGCAACGTGAAGAGAATAATCTCCTCCATTTATAAGGTCTGGGGGCCTTAAAACCTGAATAGCAGGCCAGGAGCTTTGTCACAAGGTCTGGCTGTTTCCTTTTCTTCATAAAATTCCTATCTCCATTAATCTGTGTTTATTTTCCTTCTGCTTTTTAATTTGCTTAATGGACTTCAGTTAAAGTCTCTCCTAGAAGTCAGAGGAAAGTAAACTCTGATAAATCCTTTGGGACTTAATAGTCACAGTTAAGCACTTCTTTGGATTATTTTGTCTGACTTTCATCTTTGCTGCTGCAGAAATGTCGGCTGCCTAGTACCGCAGCCCTAACCCCGTGACTTAAGAGCCTGGGAACAAACTGACAAAAGATATCCCTCTTTCTTTCTTTCTTTCTCTCTCTTTCTGCAGGCATGGAAATACTTCAAGTCTAGATTTAAACCTGTGAAAGGCAATTAGGGTGTCCTCCATGCATTTGCTCCATGCAGCAACCATGTCAGAGGCTCAATGCTCTCTAAGATGTCAGTCTCTGCCAGTGTCTCCCACTCTCAGACTTTGGTTTCCAGGAGAGCAGGAAGGAAGCTCCAACTGGGCAGGAGCTGCTGGCACTGTACAGGACCCAGGGTGAGTGCTCAAAGCACAGCCTGGTCTGGGCAGCTCCAGCCCCAGCTCCCTGAAGCCAGGTGCTATACTGGAGGTACCAGCTGCTCCTCCACTGCACAGCCTGGCACCTTCTCACCTCAGCTCCCAACACAGATGGGGTAGGGAGGGCATTTCCTTGTGGAATCTGAAATCTGGCGGCTCACAATGGGCATCAGAGCCCTCCTGCAGGAGATGAGACCTGTGACGTTTCCTTGTTCCCAGTCCTACTGGCATCATCTGCTCAGTAATGTTTCATGTTATTAATCCATTATTTTCTTTTCAATGGGTAGGCTTTGAATGACAGCCAACATCGGTATTAGTCTCTAAATACCTTTTTTGTTAGAAGTCCAAATCCTTTATGTTCTAACTCATATATTACTTTCTATGTAGCAGATTTATTTTTGCACAACATTTATTCCTGCAGGATTCACTTACTCAGAAATTGCATTGTATAATTAGGTCCCAGCTGCCTATTTCCAATACTGAACAAAGGTTTGCTTTATTTTTCATTTCTGCAATTTACTTTTCCATTTAAATTCTCCCATGAATGATAGACATAAGTAATTAGGTCCCATTCCACCAACCTTTCTATTTCATTTGTCTAATGATCAGACTTTTAAAAAAATATTTCCATGGTTTTGCATGTTGCTGGAGCAATTTACACATTTCCATCCCTAGTGAAACTGAGGCATGAAGCAAAAGGCAAGCACTTAGAGCTGAGCTTTCTGACTGGCAAAATCAGACAACTAATGGGCCCATTGCCTTCTAATTCAGATTTTACTTCTATTTTGGCCCAATCTGACTGTAGATTGAGGGCAATTTGTTCCTAAAGAAAATTTCCAAACTCCCAGTTTTGTTTGACCCACTTGGTAAAGTTGTTACCTGTGAATGCATAGACTTGTCTCTCAGATGCATCAAGAATGAGGCCATGGAGAAGGTAATTCTGGACATTTTTGTGAAAACACACCATCACATGCTAGAAGATAAGCTGAACCATTGGCAGGCCCCATATCACAGTGTATCCAGCCTTGACTACTTTGCCTTGGATCTGTTTTTCTTTCCTTGATTTAGAAGGGCTCAGCCCCCAACATGCTGACTATAAATCCCAGCAATTCCTTCATTACAGCACACATTATCTGAGTGTGCTTTCTTCTTGTACTCAGTGGTCATCTACAGCCTCAGCTTGCTCCTTTGTAGCACCATCTGTCAGCATAATGAGGGATTAAGGGCTGGAAGTCAGCATGGAGAGGGCAGGTGATGCAACTCTAGGGTCCGAAGGCCTTACTTAAAACAGGGATCCAGCCCTCAAGGATACCAGCAAAGGCACTGTGGTGGCATCACAAGGAATTGTGCTCTTTGGAATGACTGAAGGCTTTGTCCAGCTGTGCTGGCTGCCCCCATTGCTGCACAGAGCAGGTAACCACAGGTCAGGGCACAGGAGACACAAACCCCGCAGGAGGCCAAACCCTCCCGAGAGGCCAGTGAAGGTGCCAGTGGTTTGCTCTGCAGAGGGTGGTGCTGCTGGCGTGGCTGCTCCTGCTCCTGCTGTCCCAGCTGGCCAAGGGCCAGCACAGGCTGCCTGACTGCTCCACAGGCACAGCAGGGAGTAGGGGGCTGAGCAGACACTCGCACAGGCCCATGCATCTCTTGGTGTTGGCTGGAGACAAACGGCCAGGAGCCCCGTTCTGGAGCTCTCAGAGCTGGAACAAAGGTGAAGACCCTGTATCTGCTTCTGTGAAACTCACACTAGGCAAGGGACAGCTGCACAGCTTGGCCCAGGATGACAAAGCACGGACTGGACCCTGCTCAGATGAGATACTTTCCATGGGTGGACAGGAGCCCCTGTAGCTTATTAGTCTGGCTCACTGATCCATGCTCTGATGTCTGGGATCCTGCTAACAAAATTATCACATCTAGTCAGAGTCAAAGCTGCTTTGTGGGAACCATGAGTTTCCTGTCTTCTTCGCATTTGTGAAGAAAGACTTTGTCATGTTCCCAGGGTAGAAGTCACAATTTGCATTAGGAAAATATAAACAAAATGAAAAGATCGGCCCCATGACAGAGCCAGCAAAACAACAGATTCAGGAAAGTACTAACTAAATGCTTCACAGTAGGCAGATTCTGATTTGTATTTATAAGCCTTTTTGGTTTCAAAATACAGTGTTCTCTCTCTTTCATCTCCAAAACCCAGTCAATACAGAACAGAAACATAGCTTTTGGCAGTCTTCATTTTTCAGCTAAACTTGTTTGTGTTCTCTCTTAGCGCTCGAAGCGGAGCGGTAGCAAATTACATTAGTGCTTCTCAGTTTGTAACACACTTGACCATGTTTTTTCAATAAAAATGACACCACTTAACTTTGCTGGTCAGTAATGAAGCAGCAAGAAAGATTTCGTTTGGCAAGAAAAAGTAGCTGAGAATCCAGAACTTCTTACAACTGAGGCAAAATAAAGGATTTAGGTTAATTAGACTATTTAGGAACTCTAAGCTCTTCCTTTAATTTCTGTTTTACAATGAAATGTATTACTGTGGCAACTTTAAGCAGCCTTCCACACGCTATGGGAATATTTTTCCCACTATGCCCAGCAATGGTGGTGGGCAGACACTGTGGGGCAGAGCTTGTCCTTGGGAGCATTTGTGGCTGTCCAACCAAGGAATAGGTGTGTCCTTTGACAAGGACCAGTACCACAACTGAGCACAAAGATCTCCCATCAGACACAGCTGGATAGATGGGACAGGGGTAGGCTGTGCATTGCTTCTAGGGCCATGCCAGCTTGGTGAAAATATCTCAGCTATGCACCTTTTCTGAGGACTCAGAGTTCAGTGTACCTCACCACCATCACCATCCTGTTTCCAGCTGAGGGATGAGTCAGCTGAATTGGTCCTGAAGACACTGGTTAGATTCTCTGAGGAAAACCTCGAGGGTAAATAAGTCATGAAGCACTTCTGGGAAGAGAAAGCTTATTCCCATGTATATCTTCCTTTACATAAGCCTGCTTTTCTGTCTCTTTACCATAATTTCAGTCTCATGACATCAGCATCTCTAAATGTGCCATCATGCCTGGAAACAGACAGTAGCAGACCTCACTTGCATTGAAGCTGGCTGGATGGCATACAGCACACCTGATGGCACCCTAAAAATAGGTACTGTCATGGCATTTCCAGTGGGTCTTTGAAGGCAGCCTGCATCTGATGAGAGCCTGAAGCATCTGCTCAGGCTTTGAAGGAGGTTCTAGCTGAGATGGAGGCACAGGGGCTTGCAGGAGAGCAGCCCTCTCTGGGCTGGGGCTGTGCATGCCCATGGGAGCAAGGATGGTCCCGTGCAGCCTGTGCCAAGGTGCAGATGCCACGTGTCCTTTCCCAGTGGATATGTAGAGCTCTGTCAGGCAGGCAAGTGCCACTGGGCAATGATGAGTTGGGGTTTTTGGAAGTTTGGCCTTTCCATGCCACCTGGAGCAGAGCACAGGGACCAGGGGCTGGCATCAGTTGCTGGACCTCTTATTTACACCAGAGGCTCCTGCTTGGCACCACTCTGCACCAAACCCTTGATGCATTTGCAAGGCACCAGCACAGGCAGTGCAGAAGGTTTGCAAAAGGCATAATTGCACTTCTTGCCTAAAAGTGAATTTTTTTCTGGCCTACAACCACTCTCCTTCACGCACAATAAATCTTTGGGGGATGACATTGGCTCCAGCAGCATATAATGGCAATGGCACTGAACCTTGTTACTGGGAAATGATCTATGCTGACAGCCACAGTTTGGCTTTGCCTTGAATTTTATTTTCTGCAAATGCCTTGGCATTTCTTTTGCAGTGTCAGGATTTTTTCAAGTCACAACGGTCTGTTTCATCCATGTCCTTATCTCTCAAGAACAATGCTTTAGTTGTGGAAGGATTGTTGGGGCTTGTCTGAACTCAAGTAATTTTGATGTAGAGGTTAAAGGCAGCGCTTTGGTTTATGTTTGAAGGGAGTTTTCAGATATTACTTCTGAAAGGAAGTTCATACACAGTTGGCTTTATCCGGTGAACAGATATTAATGATTATTATTCTTTTTCTTCTTCTTCCTGTTATTGTTATTATTTTATAATTTTCTTCAATTACTATAATTTTATAACTTTCTTCAGTTGAAGTTATGCAAGTAAAAATCTTCATATAAGAACCTAGGAATATTTGCATATACACACACACATGCCATGTGTATACAGGCATGTATACATTTTCAATTCAAAATGTTTCCTAATACTGATAATGCAGAAAAAAATAATTAGTTATAATATGAACTCCCTTGAATTAATGACACCCTCACATTCTCAATTGATTAGTGGATCAATTTTTTTTAATAAGATTTGTAGTTTATTTAACTGCTTTTATGCCTGTCTAAGAATGTGCTGGACTGTGATTGTTCCTGGCACCTAAATTTCACATTCAAGAGAATACTGGAAATGTTACTAGCTTAGAAGGGAATTTGAATTTATTTGTGGATTGGCAACAGAGACAATTATGTTTGATATAAATTTGTTCCTATTTATAAGAGAATTTAGTAATTTTGGAGACTGAATGTTTATCTATGTTTATCCATGAATACCACATGAATTAACTGTAGTAAATCTGTTAATAGCACTGAGAAGTGGCAGGATGTCCTCCTACAATTCTTTTCCCCTAATAGAAAATGAAGATAAATATTTTGGGAGTTTGTCCAATTCTGATGATTGAAGAAAAACCCAGAAAGCTAATTTGAAAATAAGGAAACAGATTTCAAATTTGCTGTTTGGTTGGGTTTTTTTCCATTTTCTTTTTCCCCTCTACTTTAGTGACAAAGAATGGCACTAGAAAAGATGATCAAAGAAAAGCATTACAAAAAACCACATTTTTGGGTCAGCCACAGCATCCCACTCTTCCATTTACACCAGGTCTGAATTCAGCCCCTTGGCACTAACCAGGAAAGCCTTTGTATATACCCTCCTATCAACATCTGTAAACATTAAAAGCTTTCTAGGCTACTCAGGGGTTAAAATTGCTCTGGTAAGTGTCCTTAATAAGGAATTCAGACGGTTTCTGTTTGGTTTTAATTATGACAGCCTTTCATATAGGTTGGAGGGGCTCCTGGCTCTGTCCTGTTGAGACATTAAAGGTCCCTTTGTTCAGAAGCTCAGAGCCCGATCTGAGCTCGCCTGTAGCGCACCTTTGGGACACGGAGGATGCTGAGACGAGCGGGTTTGCTGCCGGCAGCCCCTGGAGGAGCGCTCGGGCCGCGATGCGATCAGCGCTCCTCGCCGGGCCCGCCTGAGTGACGGCTGATTAACGAGCTGCGGCCACAGCTATCTGTGAGAAAGAAGAATTGCTTATTTCACCCGTGTCACGGTCCTAATTAGGAAAGTCTGGTTCGCTCCATGTACAGACACCAGATACGCAAAAAGACTTTTTCCGAGATTGCTGCGATTTTCACTGATCTCTCCCCTGCAACACTCCTCTCCCCAGGAAATACAACAACCAGCCCTGGAATTTCTTTCTGAGATAGAGAGAGAAGAAAGGCTAACGCGGCCCTTCTCCTTCATAACTTTTATGAATCGAAACACAAAACACAAACTTGTTTCACAAGCACTTTGACATTGAAAGACTCATGCACTATTTCATCTGAAAAAATAACAATCTTGTAAGAAAATACAGGAGAGATCTCTGTTCTGATGCCTGGAGACCCTGTAATTTCTGTCTTTATATGAAATATCCACCAGCTAATTTGCTTTCTCTTTTCTTACACAGTACAAGAAAGTCAAAATAAAAGGCTGAACATCAATAGCCAAGATGATCAGCCTGTGGCTTCAACCCACATTGTCCCTGTCAAAGTGCACCAGTATAGGTGCTGGAGCTTCCACATTTCCACTCCAGCCACTGTTCAGTGTGTTACAGAGCTTGTCAGTGAGGGAACAAGTCTCTCAAGAAACTTGCTGGATTTGCTGATGTTACTTCCCAATTTCTCTTGGCAACCAATTATTTTCTCATCTATGCTACACTTGGCAGACACGTCGGGTTTTCCAGATGGTAGACATGGCCTCTAGTTTGCCTGAGAGAAAATATCACTGCAATATAAGGCAGCAGAAGTTCAAATCTGAAATCTGAACACAGCATTAAATCTGTACTGACATTAAATGTCTCTGCCATATGTGCCCTGCTGCCAGAGTGAAACATTTGGGGTATTTCAGTTATGTACAAGATAAAATTGTTTGTGGTTGCATACAAATGAAAAATACAGCAGGCATCTTCCTGAACATTTGGTTCTCTAGAAGGTCTCCTAACATTCTCCCAGCAGTGATTTATGAGCTGTAGATGCTGCAAACCGTGCTTGTTTGAAGGGCAATATTACATCAGAGTGTCAAAAAGACATCGAAAGCTCTCGAGGAGTCTTCAGTGGCTAAAATGTCAACTGCATTCCCTGTGTTAGGAGTCTCACAGGAAATGCAACATTTCTGCCTCCTGGGTGAGTCAGCACATAGGTATGCTGCCTCATCTTCTCATCCTCTGCCAAATCAATAAGTTCTTCTCAAGAATGGGATTTTCAGCTGCAGTATAGGGAGATACCGTGGGAGGCTTAATGTAAGCTGAGGAGAGCCTTGGCTTTGGGAATCCTCCATTAGCCCAGAGCCACCTGCAGAGTATGGCAGGAGCCCTGCCATTTGTGCAGGCACTGGGCCAGCCTGACTCCTGGTTCCCAAATTTCCTTCTTCAAAGGAAAATCTGAGTAGGTCATGTACTTTAAGAAAAATATCTGCTTTACTAGGAAACTGTATTTTGCCAAGATGAGTATGTCTGATGAGCTCACCTTGGTGTGCTGTGCCACAGTATCTGAGACTGAATGAAAATCCCTGTCTCTGGCTGTGTGCTTGTTTTATCCTGTCATCCTTTAATGTAATGGCTGGCAGTTCAAAGGCAACCTTTGAACCTCAAGTCTGTAAACTCTCAAAACACATGCACTGGGCCAGTTCCTGGGGGTTCCTCATGGGTCCCAGAGGCAGTGAGGGACATGATGTTACCCTCCTTCCAGATTCTGGCACTGTGATGGGCTTTGCAAAGTTAAAATAGCATCAGTATTATTTCTAGATACACTGAGACACAGCAGAACCAGAGGATTAGGGACCTCTGGGCTCAGGGGCAAGGCTTTTTCTTCTGCCATAGCCACACACCTGCAGTTGTTCCTTCTCTGCAGGGGATGCTCCAAGGGTCTTGGTGGCACTGGCTTTCTGGTTGCCCTGCATACATGCAATTTTTGCAGAATCTGCTTTCAGAGGCCTCGTTTCCCTCCCTTGGGGCTGTGTCAAACACTCCAAGCACTTGGAGAACCAGAAGAGCACTCTAGCAAAAACATCAAACAGAAAGGCAAAAAAGATGTAAGTTACCTCAGTCCCTGTGCCGACATCAGCTCACTTGGCTGCAAAATGCTTCCATCTTCCTTCCCAGTGCACACAACCTTCTTCTATTAATCAAACCTTCTTCCATTAATCAGTCCACTGCTGCACAGAAGACATAAATAATTTTCAAAGCAGGTGAGGGTATCTCCATGGCCTCAGAAGAGGTAGCAAGGCCCAAGAGACGATCCAGGAGGTGCAAAGTTGTGATGGTGTGGGAGAGGCAGGACCCTGGGTGCCCTCAGAGCCACAAAGTAAATGTTGCTGCTTCCTCAACTGCAATGCTGGTGTAGCTCATTTCAGACTGCAGCACTCTCATTTCCAGTCATGGCTGGTTTTTTAATTTGAATAAAGTCTGAATGGAGAAAAGAGGATTAGACTCAGTATTTTCATAGGGAAAGGAAGAAAGGGGTGAATTCATCCCTGATTTATACTTTGTGCACCTCTGCACATTGCATGCTGCATGTAACTCAACAGGGATTAGCTTTTCCAAAGAGGCAACCTGCAGAATAAAGTTAAATATCTGGATATGTGTAGCAACAAGAGCTTTATTACAGACAAGGTGAAGTCAGAGCAAGTTGGAAACACTTTGTGCTGAGCCCAATGCTCGCCTTGCTAAGCTCTGTGTTTGAAGCCTGTGCAAACCTCTGTGCCTCAGCCCGTTCCAGCAATCCTCCCACTCCTTCCCAGTCACCTTCACTGGGTGGCAGGCTTAATGCAGCCAAAGTGCACACGTATCATCTGGGGTGGGCAGCCTGGTTTAGAGATTTCAGCTGTTGGACCCTCTCAGGGGAACTGTTAAGGAACTGTATTAACAAAGCATGTGGAGTCAGGCGAGGCAAATTCAGCCTTCCTTTGAATCCATCTCCTAGAACTTCACCAGCAGTTAGGAAGTTCTCTTCCTAATGGTGCCAGGGGGACAGCTGGAGGAGGCCTCACACTGTCCACTTTTCAGTCTGATCTCAATGAACCTTTGTGGTTCCATCAATGCCAATGTGAGAACATTTCCTCTGAAGTCATTCATGTAAACAGCCCAGAGACAAACCCAGAGCATTCAGCTTTGTTCCACAGGACGGGGACAGTAGACTGACTGTTGATTTATTTGGAAGAAGAAAAACAACAACAAAAAATGTCGCCAGGAAGTTGCATGACTATCAGGAAACACTCACTAAAGGGACTGTATTAAGCAGAGTATGCAAAGCCAGCAAACAAATGCACTACTCTGTATAAAGTAACACTTTGTATTTGTAATTCTGACAGCACATTTTACTATTCTGTTGGGGATGTCAACTCAGCTTCAATTTTTGCCTTTTAAAAACATTTTTAAGCAATTTCTTTAGGACACATTGTAGAAAATGGCTGTAATATTTTCATGCTTATATGTTCCCATTTTGTCATTAACATTTTTCCCACTGTACCATGGCCAGAAATGGGTGCCAGGTCCAGAGTTCAGAAGTTATTTTGGTATCATGTGGAAGCTCTGCTAATCAGCTTGTGTTTTGTGATACAGTGGAAAAGTCCAGAGATGTTAAGCTGAGGCACTTTTATACAAGCCTGCTGTGTCTTCCCATAATATTTGTGTTCCCCTCAAAACTCTGGCTCCAGAGATTTCCTGCCCTCAAGTCTCTTTCTGCCCTCAAAGAAGACAGGTGAGAAAAATGTCTAGCAGTGCCAGAAACATGGGAATTATTCAGAGCAGGATGGAAAATGGAAACCAAAATTCATCAACAACTTTTTCAGCAAAGAACATGTCCATTCAAGGTCAAGAGTTTTAGTCTGTGGAGTCTATGGGTCATTCTGGATGTTTTTACTGGGGGAGAAGGATGTCCCTCCAATTAGAGTACTTTCTGGGAAGGGAAAAACCACACTTTGAGATGAGAGCATAGGAGGAGTGAAAATGTTTAACTGTGCTCAGCACTACCTTGCAGTGCCAGCCCCCTGGCTCAGAGCAGAAGCCCTTACTCCAGGCAGAGCCCAGAGCTCCTCCCACGAGAGCCTCCAGCAGATGCAGGAGAGCTGGGACTCCCAGGGCAGGAGGAGACTGGCCATGGGTCTGAGGTGCCAGGCACCCCCTCGTTTCACTGCCCCTCAACCCAGTTGGTACAGCCCCCCAGTTTACACAGCACCCCAGTCTGTACAGCAGCCCAGTTGGTACAGCACCCCAGTTTGTACACAGCCTCAGTTTGTACAGCACCCCAGTTTGTACACAGCCCCCCAGTTTGTTCACAGCCTCAGTTTGTGCACAGTCCCAGTTGGTACAGCACCCCAGTCTGTACACAGCCCCCCAGTCTGTA
>VZRX01019246.1:45565-108672 GCA_013398075.1 Notiomystis cincta | reverse complement strand
TACACAGCCCCCCAGTTTGTACAGCACCTCAGTTTATACACAGCCCCCCAGTTTGTACAGCACCTCAGTTTATACACAGCACCCCAGTTTGTTCAGCACCCCAGTTTGTACAGTGCCAGGGCCCCCACAGCTGGAGAGAGCCAGGCTTTGTCCTCATGCAGCTCAGCTCAGGACTGGTGACACCAGCCCTCTGTGCCAGCTCTGATCACCTTCCCCCCACCTGGGGAACTTTTGGATCATATGTAATCTGTGTCCCCATAAACCCTACAGAAAAGAAGGGTAGAATTCCCTCTCACCCACCCTCATTTGTCTGTGCTTTACCTCATCACTTAAAGAGTTTATTCGGGGTCCAGTTTGGTGAACTGCCACCTTGCTACATATTTTCTACTCTCAAAAAAGCAGGCATAAGCTTAACTAGATCCTGAAGCTTTGCTATATCAGGGTCTTTGTGGTGTGTATTTCAGTCCAGTGCCCACCCACCACTAATTGACTTGAAGGTGGGATACTGAAACTAAGAACTGGAGAAAGATCCTATTTCAATGTCTGATACAAGCCTACATGACACTGAGCTTCTATAAACACAGGATTCTGTCTAGATTGCATCAGCATAAACCAGTTCAAACTACTCATTAGAGAAGAGAATATTTAATTTCACTAAAAACTGGAACTGCAATTTCAAAGCTCTAAATCCTGTAAAGTAATAAAAGCAGTGAATCAAGAATGGACTATTTTTGTTTAAAATGAGATGTATCAATAGAATAAAAATCTCGGTGGCACAAGTGATAAAGTGTGTACAGTAGTTTAGGACTTGAAACATTCACTAAATAAACATATTTCAGTATTGTATGGAAGAATATAACCTGTACTTTTGCCATTAATCCAGATACCTCTTATCTGCTGCTGATACACACTTGCCCAAAGCCACGTTGCTTTTACACCTGTTGAAATGTTTTAATTCAATATAATTTCCAAACAGATTTTATTACTCATTGTTTCAGAGATGTTCTTCTTTACACACAGTCAGGGTTTTTCTGTGTGAGCACCACTCTCTCAGGGATGGGGGCAACCATATCTTATGTACTCCCTCTCCAAAAGACTGCAAAAAACATCCTTGTTTCTTGTCCTCAGGAAGATTTAGCAGTTCCTTTCCACAGCTCATAGTGTCCAAAGCTCTTGGGACAGGCTGAGACAAGCTCCCCATGAGGCTGAGCTAGGAAAAAAGGGGTTCCTCATCCCCTTTGTTGGGTATGTGACAGTGGTGGTGGCAAAGGGCTGGCAGCAGGATGCAGAGCTTTGGCCAGGTCTCTATGCCTGGCTACCCACAGCTGGCTGGAGGCTCACCAGTGGAAGATTCATACCATGTCTCCAGCAGTAATTTATTTAGGAATTGGGCTAGATAATCTTTGAAGGTCCCTTCTGACACAAACCATTATGTGATTCCATGGTAACTCTTCCTGTGGCTATTCCCTCTTTGTCAGCACAAATGCTTTTTTATTTCTTCTTCTTTCTCCCAAGAAAATGTCTCTGAGATGGCAGTCTGAGACCTGGACTTGCTGCCAGAGACCTGCAGGCAATGAAGTCACAGCCTGTCCATGGAATTTGGGACCAAATGGACCAACAAGGCCCTGTTTGTCAGTAAAAAACCTCTTAGCTGTTAAACCACATGGCTGTGCTAGTGTTGACAAACCAAGTGCTGCAGAGCAGAGACTTGTTCTGAATACCACCCTTGGATTCCAACTTGCTGCTTAGATATTGTGATTTTAAAACCAGAAGGGGATGAATCACCAGTCTAGATGGTGCATGAGTTGGTTAAAAATGCAGATCACTGATAATTGCCAGAGATTTCACTTGTGAGCTTTCCCTGCCTCTGGGCAGCAACCATACAGGATTTCTTCCCCACGCTGTGGCACTCATGATCCACTCTTCCCTCACCAAGATCCACCACTGAGAGTGCCTGGCCTGGGGTGCAGTGATTAGGAGGAGAGATGGAGAGTCTGATACTCCCCATGGTGTCACATCAGAAGGAACCTCATTACTGGGACTGGTATGGATCCTGCTATAGAAATAAAATAGCTCTGAAAATGCTACAGGTATTTAAATTGTTCATGAACATAAAAACTGGAATTCACAGGATTAACACTGCAGAGTGGTCCCACTCTATGATCCTAAACACTCAGCTGGGAGGAGTTGAAAGCCTCTGGGGTGATTTTCGGAGTTCCATGGAGTAGCATGATGGAGTAATGATTTCAAAAGCATGCTTTCCTTGGACTAACTCTCCTGTTACTTCTCATGTCAGTGACTATCAGGTTGTGTAAAGCCACCTAGCTGTTCTTTGGCACAGGCTCCCTCCTGGCCCTCAGCAGAAGCAAGCCCAGGCAGCCTGGGAAGAGAGGAGAAGGGCTGCTGGGGGCTGCAGCTCTCCATTGCCCCCAGTACTGTGCGAGGGCAGCTCCAGGAGCTCCCACGGCTGCACAGCCAGGACCCAGCAGATGGCACTCCTGGATGGTGTTTCCCCTGCGTGGATCTCACCACATCTGCCTCCAGCTGCCTCAGCTGCCCCATGCCAGCTGCCCTGCTGGGGAGAGGGCTGGGGGGCACTGCTGAGCCTGGGCGGGCGGGGGGAGCTCTGCCCAGCCCCTCTCCTCCTAAAAACTGTGCCCAAACTGCCGCGGGCACAGGGCTGCGATCGGTGCCAGCACCTGACACGGCAGACCACTCTTCTGGGGGCTTGTGCTCCTCTGCCAAGGAAAAAGAGCCAGGGATTGGCCTCTTTGGAAGCCATTCCTGGCTTCTGCCACGAGCCTGACCGGGTCAGACAGACTTTACATGAAAAGGCAAACCTGCAGGCTGCTGTTTGGGCTGCACAGCAAATACAGCATCTCAGAGGGTCTGGAGAGGTCAGCCTCTCACACCCCAGAGAATCCTGGAACCACAGAACAGCTGGGGTTGGAAGGCACCTCTGGAGATCATCCAATCCAAACACCTGCTCACACCATGGTCAGCTAGAGCATGCTGTCTGGGACTGTGTCCAGTTGGGGTTCTCTTATCTCCCAGGATGGACACTCCACAACTTCCCTGGACAATCTGCTCCAGTGTTTGACCCCTTCCAGAGTAAAAAAGTTTTCTCTTATATTTAAGTGGAATTAATTGTATTTTAATATTTTTGTGCCCATAGCCTCTTGTCCTGTTGCTGGGCACTTCTGAGAAAAGTGTGTCTCAAACTTCTGTACTAACGCAATCAAGTATTTATACACAGAACTAAAATCTCCCCAAGCCATTGCTGCCACCTCTTAGATATTTTTTCTTTCTTTCTTATGAAACCACACCAAAATTTAGCAAGCTCAGTAATGAGTCTGCATAGGAAACACAACAGCTCTGAAAAGTCAAATTTATTACATTGTTTATGAATACAAAAAGTGGCTTTTGAAAAGGATTTTGCAGGATTAGCACTATGGAGTGTTCCCAGCTCTATCATCCTGTACAAGTAGGCAGGGTGCTACTTAGAGATCATCCCATGGGAAGAAGCATTTCCATATTACGTGCCTAAGCACAGGGCTGAGACCACAGCAGGATGAGCATCTCAGCACACAGTAGGTGTTTCTTTGGTTCAGGTAAAGACAGCCAACCCCAGAAACTGGATCAGACTATTCCCAACTTAGAGGAAGAGATTTCAAGCCTGGATCTTGGGCTCCTGAAGTCTGCAGTTGACAGATCCAATACACTGAAGGTTTTTCTGGAACTGGGCCTCAGGCACAATGCTGTTCAATGGGGTGAGATGGTTAGTTGAAGCTTTTAGAAATGTTACTTATTAGACCTTGCCACTGTAATAAGTATCTCCTGATAGCAGCCTAGGTAGGGAATTTCTTGTGTTTTCACTTGACAAGCATTGGCTCCTCCAGATAGAGAGGTCTGCATGCCAAGCCATGATATTCTTCCCAGCATGATTTAATAGTAATTTATTTATTTATTTCTATGCTGCATCCAGCTTGTTTGTCAGTGGAAATCTGCCTGGGGGGTTTGTTTCATGTCTCTTGAAATGAGATGTGGAAATCTGCCTTCCCTGCTTTACCAAGCATGCCTGGCCAATACTGGGAGAAGCTGCCAGAAGACAACAGCTCCTCTACTATATGGGAAATGCATCATCTGGCTAAAAACTGTTGCTCTTTGGGGCTTCTCTTCTCCTCCACCTTCTCCTCCTCCTCCTCCTCTTTTAGAACTGTTGTTAATGACACATTTGATTTCCAGGAGAAGCAAAGCACTATCTTGCAGCCCTGCCAAGGAGCCTTATCTGCATACTACACCTGAAATGTAGATTTCTCTTTAGTCGTGGACCCACACTTATCATGCTTAGCTTTATTAGTCCCACCCCCTCAAGCTCTTTGTTTAAGAGAAGTCTTGCAACTCACTTTAATCCCTGCTTCCTACAGAATGGAGATAAAAAGTCTTCCCTCAATGTATTGTTTAAAGCTTAGCATTACACAAGAGACACCACGAGGCTCTTATTGCAGCTTTTATTGCAGATACAGGACCATGTTCAGACTCTGGAGGCCTTCACATGTTGCATGTTGAGACAGAAAAAGAGACAAGAAAGGGGTCTGATGCAAACCTTACTGGAGTCAATAGAAGGGCCTCTGTCAGGTGACTGAAACGGGTCTTTAATCACAAATTCAATTATTTGAGCCAGTGGGATTTTGGAGTTGATTTCATGGGTTTCTAGATATTGGCTTTCAACATTTCATCCAAATCATCTTCTGACAAGGAGTGTGATACTGTCCTCTATATACCCTTTTTAATTTAGGTAAATTTCTTTATGGGAGCATGAGCTGTATGTGAGCATTTAGTTCAGTAATGCTGCTCCACACTAGAGAAGAAGAAAGATGATGCAGCAGTGGGGTTGATAAGAGTTACAGTTTGCATCCTCATTATGGTATCATTGGAAAACACCACCCCAGATGTTAACAGCAAAAATGCTGAAGATATTAGAGATAGACTCAAAATGTCCTGAATGTTGCATTAGATTCATTGAAATGGCACTGGATTTTTTCAATAAAAATTTAGTGAAAAAACATTAAAGGGTTGTCCCATGCCCATCTTCAGTTCATGTGAGACTGACCAGCCTGTAAAAAATCTGTAAATTCCTAAACAGATTTGTGCAACAGAAATGTGACCATGTTACAGGAAAGCACAGCCTGTCTTGGGAAAAGTGCCTGTTTGCCAGTCATGTCCCAGAGACATCCAGCAGCACATCTGAGCAGCAGAGATGTCAGAATGAAGACATCTTGTTCTGTCTGCAGCTGGCCATAAGAATATGCAGATTTTGTTTCATGTTTCTTCCTCCCTTCTATTGGTGAATACATTCTGTGGAGGGATGGCAAGCTGGGGGTCTAAGGTAGAAGTTTCCTATGGTTGTCAGAAGATTCTGGAAATAAAAAGGATTAGAGATCTGAATGCATCTGCCACTTGATAAAGTCAGCATTTAAGATCCTTGTTCTTGTTCTTAGCACGCTCCAACCCAACCAGACACGCAGATTCCAACCCAGAGCTTTCATCACTCAGGCTGTTCAGATGGACCAAATTCACACTTGTCAGTGCTAAAGTGCAGCCCTGAGCTCTGCAGGGTAGTGTGGGAGGAGAGCAAAGTGCATCCATTCCTACAGCCTTTTCCCAGGCCTTGCAAAGCCAGTTGTGGTCCTGGGTGTAGTTGTGCATCCAGGCTGCAAATTAAAGCTTCAAAGGGAGCCGGGATGAGCTGGTACCTGTCCAGTCAGGCAGCTTGGAAAGGCACAGCACAGGAACATGAGCTGGTATAACGAGTCAGCAGAACACTTGGGCTTACCTGAATCATCATCACACCTTACTAATGAAGTTGGGGGCTCAGCTAGCAGCAGGCAAACTCCTTGGAAAGTCCAGATCCCACAGTCCTAAACTGACTGAGTATTTTTACTACTTTTTCTCAGGGCCTGAGATGAGTCAATGTACAGGCAAAATCACTGGCATCTTGGGGCACGAGTGTATGAAAACTCACTGAGCTGATTGAATGGAAAGTCTGTAAGCAGCTACAACTGGCAAGGAATGAAAAGAGAGATTCTCAGTGATGGTGTTGAGGTACCTGAAACAAGAAGCAAGCAGAATTCAGGTGGTTAACCTCATGGGACTGCTGAACTTTATCTCCAGGTCTCTTGGCTTTTCATCTCATCACACAAACAGCATAAGGAAGAGGGAAGCAAGAGCCCAGGTACCTCAGTGGTGTGGCACAACCAGTTTGTCCTCTTTTGTCCACTGACTCCTGTGTCTTTGGCTGTGTTGTGCCCACCTTCAAAAGCAGGATGGAAGAGCCCTACAACAAGTTGGTCTGGAGCATGATTATTAGGATTTTCTAGGGAGAGATGAGAATTCCTTCTATTACAGCGTGTGAGGGACCTTGCTACACCAACTGTAGTGGGTAGTGATCCTTCCAATGCAGCTCTGGATAAGCACTCAATTCCTACTGAGAAATGCAGAATTTATTGTATCCATTTGTTGATTAAAAAAAAATAAGCATTTTATGATTTATCAAGCATCCTAGTGAATTTTTTTGATTAATCTGAAAAGGCATCAAGTTTTTCCTGTAGGCTGGAATTATTTTTCAGGATCTTGCCTTTGACTCTACTGGGCACAGATCCACAATGGTATATGGTGAGTTTGCAGACATCTGTCATCACATGGCATCAGTGGACTCTCCTCTATTTTTGGCAGCCTTTGCCAACAGTGTCTGTCTCTGTTTCCCTAAACTGGGATTAGGCTTTTTTTTTTTTTTTTTAGATAACACAAGTTCTAAATTAGGGGCACAAAGGGCTGCCAAGCACGCAGTGTGTGAGGTCATCATGGCTTCTGGTGGCTGTAACAGTAAATTGAGATTTCTGAGTTCCTTCAGCACATAGCCTGTACAAAGCCAGACACGTGCACACACATACAAAGCCTGTCAAGCTTGGGGCTTTAAGACCCTGGGATTAACAATATATGTGACCCCTTCCCCAAAGCTCTTCAGTGAAGGCCATACACCCAGGTCAAGTCTGGCCTGTGATGTTGACTAACCACTTTAACATTATAAGACTAATCCATGTTTCTGACATGGGAATGAGCTGCGGAAACACATTTGCATAAACAGGTCAGCCTGAGCATCAGCTTGGAAAAAAATTGTACTCATCTCAGACAAGCGAGCAGAAAGGCAATTCTGTGTATTATGTTTTACATTAGCAAACTGCCCCACAGCTCCTCAAGCACAAGACACTGTTGAGTGGTTATTTGAGGGTGGACAGACACACAGCAGCAAAAGGAAGTGCTTGAAGGCAGCCACAGGCTAGAGGCATGCACTCATCTCCTTGGTATTGTGAAGTGATGCATATGTATAACCCTCATTGCCTCATTTAGCACCTCAGCAGGCATGTTTGCTTGATCTGGACACTGTTAGAGCCGCCACACATATTCTGACAAGCTTCTTTGTCCCTTCCTGTGCCCCTGCATTTGATTTATGTGTCAAGAAGAGATAGGCAGTGTGTGCTTAGTGTGGCCCCTCCGTTCTTCCCTTGACTCTCCATCTTAGTGCTCTGTACACAGAACTGTTTCTCATTCAGAGTCCAGCCCAACAGAAAAAGTATAAAACAAAAGAGAAGCAAGCCCCTCTCAGACTCCACACTCACAGTCTGGCAGCTGCATCACTTCAGCGTGGCCTGGAGTGGCACCAGTAAAAGCTGGTGGAAGGGAGATGGTTTCCTGCCTGACCAGTTTGGTATCACTGCTGGCATTTTGCGGGTTCTGGAGACGATGATGCAAAGATACCTGAATGCAAAATCATCGCAAGTCAATCAAGCCAGAGCTGCCGGCATCAGCCCCGGGGGGTGGGAGGGAGGTGGAGGCAGAACCCTGAACCATCAGGTTGAATATTTCACGCTCCGGGGTGCCGGAAATCCTACTGCTCTGGCACGGAACGGCGCCTGCCCGCCGAGGCAGCCTGGGCTTGGCTCCCGGTGATTTCCCCTGCAACACCCAGGTGCACAGGAGCGAAGGGTTTCTGCAGGAGTCAACCTGGAGCGAAGCTGAGTCTTTCCCAAGCTGCTCAGGTATCTGTGCATCATGCTTCCGGAGATCTACAGTACCGGGAATGCCAGCCCTGTATTTCCCCAGCTGATGGGGAGGTGTCTCTAAATCAATGCCTATTTAGCATGATTTGTCTTTAGAGCCCTGAGTTAACTTGGCTGACAGCTGCCTGGCAAAGGTATTCATTATCCCAAACAGGGAGGCAAAAACATTTGCTTAACATCGGATGAACCCAAGGATGTGCACTGAGAGGCTCTGGCTCCCCCAAAAATTTCGCAAGACTTTACTGCCTCTCATGCTAATGGCTTCCGTGCCCAGAGAGCATTACCTAAAGCTTTCGGTAAAGCCCAGAGACCATTACCAAAAGCCCTGAGTGAGTGTGAGAGAAATGCCTGCGAGGAATCTTTGAGGAGCCTCCTGAAGACGGGGCACGCAGGAAATGCCTGAGCGATGGCTTCACTGGCCGTACCTCCGTGCTCCTGAAGGCTGCTGCCACCTTGTCAGGCACATTATGCCTGAAAATCTTTCCAGAAGGCGTTTTCCTATCCACTTCTGCAGCTACGTGTCTGAAACGCACTTTGGTAAAGCACTTTGCTTGTATTTACCTCTAGATCAAAAGCTGTCCTGATATTCAGGTATATTTAAATTACAATTAAACTCACAGCCGTAACAGCCCTTTCCACGCCTGTGTTATCAGTCTGGTTTGAGGCAAAGGAGTGGGAGTTAGAAGGTGCCTGAAAGTATGGGCATTTTTAACAACATGAATGAGTAAGCAGGAATGGTTTTGGATTGCAGATGTTTTAGTTCAGCTTAGGGGCAGACACTTAGGTGAGCTTTCCTTAAAAGTCTGAGCAACTGCAGTTCAGACATGTGCTGCTCCTAGGCGAACACTTCCCTATCTCCTCTCCTTCTAACACAGCAGCTGTGCACTTGTGAGAAGAAGTGGTGTCAAATTAATAGTCAGTAATGGCTAAGAGCTGATGAATTTCTCAGATGAAAGGCACCATCTAATTACAAACTTTTGTCATTGTTTGTTATTATGAAGCCATCACTTAAAGGGCTGCTGCCCCTAAAAATTTTCTTTTTTATATGTTTGTAAGATTTTTTTAATGGTTTGAGCTCTTGCATCTTGCTAATGTTTTATTCTCAGGCTTTTGGGTTTTTTTTCCTTTTATTTTCTTTTGGTTCTTTTCTTTAAAAGAGGTTTTTGCCTTTTCTGTTTCACAGAGTTTCTCAACATGCCATATAGATGGTGTAGACAAGATATTTGCACACCCACACTGAAAATGCTGCCTGAAAGCTGAAAGTATTTCCAGGCATGCCTTAGCTGAAAATGCAGTATTTGAGCCTAATCCTTTGTTTCTTAACAGAGTTTCTGTAAACTGCAGTGCTTGTTTGAAGTAGACAACACTTGTGAAAGAAGATGGAAAAGTTCTTAGGAGTAAAAGTTGCTAAGTCCAGCAATGATCTGGTCTGTGCATCTGTGTATGCCTGGGCATGTGTGCGTGCAATGCCAGGCTGCAGCCTGTAAATAAGAACCACAATAACAAGGCAGATATAAAATAAACAGCTCACTAGATCAAAGAGACGAGTACTCAATATATGTGAAACAGAATACCAGACACAGCAGTAAATTCGACCAGCCTGGAAACTTAAACCACTTCTATGTCAAGACCATGGCCGGAATAACTTCACAGAGCTTAGTAGTGAGCCAAGGACGAGTTTGGCATGGGATGGATTTTCTGTTCTTGGGTGAGTTGTGGCACAGTGTTGAAATTATTGTTCCTGAAGTATGGTTGAGTCAAATTGCTGAGGCTCCAAGCAGGAGTTTGGCTGTTCTGAAGGGAAACTGCGTGCAAAGTGAACAGAGACTGGTTCAGACAGTGATTGCTTCCAGTTGATTAAAGTGAGATAACCATCCTGCTGAAAACTGTAACTGAATTTCCACAGCCATTCACTCTCAGAAGGCTTCAATTAGACTACTGTGCAGGCCTTCCTCTGCACTGGGAACCACACTACTGCTGCTCCCTGAGTCACCTTGACACTTACGTGGGCTCTCAGCTCCCACAGCCATGAGTCTGCAGAAGGTGGAAACACACATCTTCAGCTTCCAGATAAGGGGATGAACATTTTCAGGTTTGATCCACATAGCTGTTTCCCTTGGTTTGCTACTACAGTTCAAATAGAGGAGCTGAAAACTGCTCTTTGATAAACAATTCTGGCCTGTTGGGTTTCCTCCTGCAGGACCCTGGTCCTGAACTGCATGTAGACACAGCCCACAGCCCCACTGCTGTGGCTTCAGCACAAGTTCTGTACATTGCTTTGCAGGGCAGGGACTGTGTGGTGAGTGATGGAACTTTGGGCTTTATGAAATCACAGAAGTAATCCAAATACAAAAGTACTGGTACTGATGAGGTGTTAAATGAACAAAAAACTTCAGACTTCGGGGAAAGTGTAACGATTCAAAATTGTGTAAGAAATAAACCCCTGGACTATCTCTATTTCTTTGTAAAGCAAGAAACAATACCATCTCATCTCTGAGTTTTATCATTCATTCTGCTCCTTTAAATCTCCACCAAAACAGGCAGCAATGATTATAAATCTTTTTATCTTTTTTTAAGGTGAATAGAAAAATTTATCTCTGTCCTAAGAGCTTATGTATGAAAGATGCTCTTAATCTGGCAGGCTTGTGAGAAGACACCAGAGCTGCTGTTCTGCAGCAGGAACACAGTGGGAAAAGGATCTGCAAAGCCTTCAGGATCCCAGTGATGCCAGATAGTCCTGGTGTTTGATTTATAGGCTGCCCTAAATAACTCAGCTTCCCCTTGCTGATAGCAGAAGTCTGCTTTTCTTAATCCCACTGAACAGCAGAGGGTTCTGCACTTCTGATGAGCATTTACTTGTGAATTTACTGATAACACCTCCTCTGAGGGAGCAAGCACTCACAAAAAAATAGCTCCTTTGCTGACCCAAGTTATTTAAAACACAAAATAACAAGGTTATGTTGCTTATTATCGGATCTTATAAGAAGCAGCGTGAGATTTAATTTCCATGGTGTATTTCAGTGATCTTGTTATTTCCCAGCACTGAAGTGCTTCTGTCCCAGCCATCTCCATTAGTGGCAGCTGAATGCCTTGGTGTTATCCTGGTAATGGGTCAGGTCTCAGAGCAGAGGACAGACACAAATGTCTCCAGTGCTAATTCTTGCTCATCCAGTGAAAAAGTAGAATAGTGGAAGTAGCAGGTAATGGATGCCAAAGAGAGGTGCAGAGTATAAATGAGAGTGATAACAGAAATTCATATTTCCAAGGTTTTCCCAGCAAAGTAAAGCTACAAGATGCCATATTATAGAGTTTTTTATTTTAATTTTGCTGCAAGACACACTGATTACAAATGGCTCCCAGCTGAAAAAGGGATGCGATTTTGACTTGTTAAAAAATAAGAATTTTTCTCTTCACTGTGTTTAGTATTTGCCAATACTGCTACTGAATTGCAGTGTTGTATGATTTCTTTTTTCCCAGTTGCTTCAATTGCAATCTTTGTTTCTGTACTCATATTATGCTTAGAGAAAAGTAGTATGGCCCTGAATAGCTAGGGGGTTTTGTCAAAAAATTTAAGTGTTTGAACATTCAGAGCTTTTTTTTTCAGTAAGTCTTAACTAGGCCACTTTTTCTGCAGTTCAGAAAACTATATTCTGTAATTACCCTTAATCTTATTTGTCCTTATCCTGAACTGTATCTTTTTTTCTTCATCCAGCTGCCATCTTTTTTCTGGGAAAGGTATTTGTGGAAGAAAAGCCATTGATTTTTATCTTTAGTGCCATCTAAAAAAGATATGCATGGGTTTATTCATGTCTGATGTTAAAGCAAAACGATAATTTGGAAGCCATATATTCAGAATGTAAATGACTCATCTTTAGGTGAAACTGACCCTAATTAGATCTAGATCAGCCATCATTTGACAGAGAGAAAGAAAATTCATTTTCTCTGAAATGTGGTAATGGCTAGGAAACTAGCCCCAGAACCTTAAATTAAAAGCAGGTTTTAACATGCTGGCTCCATTCCTGCCTTCAATATCAGCCTCTGCCTGTTTTAGTTAAATAAATGGTAACAAAAGAAGACAGACTGGGTGACGTTAAATAAAGAGAAATTTAAGAGAGCAATTATAGCATTAAAAGGGGCCAGAGGTGAGGAACTATAAACTTTGTGGAACAAAGTGCAGCATCGCAGTTTCTCCGAAGCTTTGTTGGCTGAAACCTTGTTAGTTCTGGTCACACAAGGCTGTTTGTGAGCAAAGGTGCCTGTCCCCAGCCCAGGGCAGGAGCCACGCTCCCAGGGTGCCCCTGCCCTGCACAGGAAAGGGGCAGGGAGGGATGGGAGGTGGCCAGGGTGGGTCCTGGGGTGGTCAGTGGTGCTGCTGGTGGGGCATCTCCCCGAGCAGCATCTTGTTCTGCTACTCCATCTCTCTTTCCATTTCATTTCCATAGCATGAATGGCTTGGTCTTCTCCCCCAAATTGCCAAACAGCTTTGGAGAAAGGAGTTTGCTGGAGAATGGGCTGCCTCTCCTACCCACAGGTTTTGAAGGATTTGTGTTAAGGAGGTAACAATGAAGGAACAGCCTGTCAGAGTCACTTAGAGTCCTAAAAGAACAGTTCTGACCATGGTCTTTTGTAATGAAATCAAAGATATCACTGCAAAACCAATTGCTCTAATAACATATGGTGGGCAAAGCTCAGAAGATTAGGAGCTTAATTCATATAAGCACCCGAGAAAGATGCATAAAGGAGAATTGAATTTAAAAAAATCATCTGGGCCTCACTTGCTTTGAAATGTGATGCCTTTGTTATGAATGAAGCTGTTTAGGCATCTGTGTTCTGTGTGCATGTGTAGAGACACATAAGAAACACTCTCATGACCAGAGTAGGTCCATAACCTGATGGTTTTGAGTAGTTCAGAACACAAAAAAAACCCAGTTCAATGTTTTTTTAAATGTTTAGTTGCCAGAGGAATGATGTGGAAAGGTAAAATCTTGTTCATGAGCTGGCTTTTGAGCTGGAGCACGGTCCTAGTGTGCAGTCATCACTCATCATCACCCTGAGCCTTGCAGAGCCCAGGCAAACCCAGCTTTCACACATCTTCCTTCTGGACATTAAACCACAACATATCCACACTGTGGAAGCAAACAATTTTATATCAGCTAGCACAGGATAGCTGGATTTCCCTGACCTAGCCAGTCCTCTCTAGGGCCAGGGAAGGCATTCCCAAACAAGCATTCAGAAGTTGGGAACTGTACCAAAAACTCATTACATTTTTAAGATTGCTAACTTTCATATTGTTTGCTTTTGCCTTCTGCTTTTATACTGTTTCAGCTCCAAGGTTTCCAGCTTTTGATAACTTCAAGGGATGGAGGGAATAAATATTCTCAATTAATGACATAAATTCAGGATCTGGGTATTTACAAACAAACCATTAAATAGTGAAAATTGCAGTGCTAGCTAAAAGCTGCCAAGATCTTCAAGATTCTAATGCCTGATTCAGGATTGGCCTGTGTACTATTAACTTAATTTTTTGCTGGATACTGAGCATGGTAGAAAGGGGACAAGGGGGAAAATTGCTCACATTATTATTGATCAGATTTTCAAAATCAGTTCAAATTTTCATGACTGAAAATTAATTAAAGCGCTCTAAATGTCAGTATTTACTTCAAGATTCTGTTCATATGCTACAATCTGCAATACAAGTTCCTGACAAGTATGACATAACTGCACCAAGGTCTCTTACAGGATCAGTTTCTCTTGTGGTTTTAAAGTAACTTTTACAAATGCAGGACATGTTGAATTTTACAGAACTCCTGCTGGTTTCTGGGTCCTGACACCTTTAGCTATCTGGAGTATTTGCATCTTAAAATATTCTTAGAATGTGGAAAAGTAAATTTTATGGCCCTAATGGCTTGTTGGTGAATTTCAAAGTGGTGTTATCAGCACTGATGCATAGGTCTGGGGAAATGTCCCTTTTCCATCACCCAGGAAAAAAGGAAGGGCAATAAGCATTGGATTCTTTAGCAAAAATGAAAATGAAAGTGCTTGTTCCAAGCTGATAAAGATTCTTTGAAAGAGAAAAGACTCTGCCCTCCCCAGTGGCATTACCACAGTGGGAGCACATCCTCTCATACCCCTGAGATCTCTCAGGAGATCCTGTCTTTTTCCAGGCCATGCTGTTGCTGGGAGGGCACACCTGGCAGAAGGCAAAAGGGTCCATGTCCCAACTGCCTTGGACAAGGGGTTTGGGTTGTTTGGGGTTTTTCTTGGTGTGGGGTAGGAGGAGGGAGAAGAAATATTCTTTCAGTTTAAGGGGATTTTCTCGAACTGGTTGCACCATTTAGCCCCATCTCATGCTCCAGGTCCTATCTCAGCTCCTAATGAGCCAGGCTCATTAACCTGGTTCTAGTTCATCCTGCCAACACATTTTGCTGGAACTACCCACACACTTCACTCTGGGCTTGCTGTTGAGCACTTTGCCAGATTAAGACTTTTACTGCTCATCTAAGAACTGGTTTAATTAAAAATTATCACATTTTTCATATGGGTATTCCAAGACCATAGAATACAGGTGTTGCAATATTTGCTTGCAAACAACAAAGAATACAATTATCTCTAATAATGAAACCAAAATGGTTTGAAAGGCAGGACCTCATGAGTTGAGGAAATGATCTATACAGTCTTTTTCAGCAGCTTTCTTATACTTTTTATGCTTTAATGGTATGCATCTGCTGCAGAGGGTGGTGTTCTCATGGAGCAGAGGACAGGACATTTATTAGCAGAAACAAAAGGAATTAAGTCTCTGTTTTTTAGGTATTAAGAGTTCTCCATGTCCACATCCTGAGAAGGGCAGTCATATCAAGATAATCTCATTGTTGTTGCTCTGTGTATGTCAGCTCCTCCATGACTAATCTGTCCCATATTCTTATCACCCAAATCTTGACATCAGATGGTTTCTTTTAGAGTGGGATGTGATTAAGCACTGCCGGCACAGCGAGCTCAGAGATCAGCTTGCACGCCTTACTTTGAAAGAGTCTGTAACCAGCACACTGAGAAGAAAGACTTCCTGAGGAGGATGAAAATAGCACCAATATGTAATATGAAACACCAGGTTTTGAGTCTGTAGAGATCCACCTGAGCCCAGCAGAAGGAGGACCCTGCACGTCCGTGTGAATCCCAGGATTTCGCTTGGATTTGCAGAACTGGTGCTGGAGCTGCCATGCTGCCATCTGTTTACCTTTTAGAAGAACCTGAGGGGTTCAGGACAGGGCTGAGTGGTCCATACATCACATGGGGATGAGGAAAGAGTAATTCACTAAGATCCAGAGACCAGCTGCTCTCAGCACATGTCACTGGATAAAACCTGGCTTAGACAGAGCCCTCTAAAGTGGTTTTGCCCCATATCTTCCTGGTCAAACACAACAAAAATAAAAATTCACAGGCAACATGGACTTCTTGCTTATAATCAGCCATCTCCCAGGGACCTGCACAGCAGTGCCACAGCTCTTGAAGATCACAAAAACCAAAACTGAGCACCAGGCTCCCCAGCCCAACTGCTGCAGGCAGCACTGGTGCTGCTGTGCCCATGTGCATCTGCTCCCTGGCACCAAGAGAGCAGGGCAGCCAGCATGGGGGGATTCACACCTTGGGGGGCCCCCAAGCTTCTGCTGCTTCTATGGGTTCCTTTCCCTCTAAGGCTTCTCACAGCTTTGTTGTTTCATCTCTTCTTTTATATGTATCTACAGCTTCCCAGGTATGAGATTTTTAGAGAGAGCAAATCCTATTTGTCAGTGTTCTGACAAAGTGACAGAATGGGTTAACTAGAGTGGAGGTTTTTTCTTTACATATTTGTAAAGAAATATTTGTTCTAAAGATGGGGCTTATAAAGATGAGTGTTTTGATGAGTTTAGATCAGGTAAATTAATTAAAAAGTACTTTGGTCTTGGAGAAAGTTTTCTCTCTGACACTCTGATGTCTTTGAACAAACAAAATGAAGAACTTTTTGATTTGATGTTTTAAACAGAACTTTGTTTATTCTTTTAATCAGAAACTTTTTTTTTCACTCGAGAACTTCAAAAAGAAGCAAACATTTTCAGGGATTACTCTGAAACGAAAGGTTCCATTAGATATTAAATCAAAAGTTTCAGATCAAGTCTCCTTGTCTATGTTTGCTTGCTTTTTTTCTGCAAATTCTAAAAAATTCCAGTGTTTGTTTGACCTAAAATTGTTTTTTTATCAAGCAGATATTGCCAGTTTCTAGCCCAAAGGAGGTGTATGTCCATGCACTAATCAGTGCTGTATAAAAAGTAGTAGTGCTGAATTGGTCAGTGTCTGCTGCATATTTTAGTAATGGCTTTGTTGGCTAGACTGTTTCCCACAGAGATGATGATGATTTAAGTGAATTCCAATAAAAAAACCCCCAGTCATACTCTGTGAAGTGTGTCCCACTGTTATACATCACTATATTGCTACCCTGTCTACTGAAAGATTTGTTCTGCATATCTTCTTTTTCTACCAAACTTTGCCAAAGGTCATGAGAAATATAATATAAAGTTCATTGAAGAGGTGTGGGGATGTGATTCCTTAGCAGCTTGAACAAATCCATTGCTGTAGAGACACATTTTCTCTGGGCTGCTTATGTGGATAGTTTTACTTGAACTGACTGTATTCTTGGTATACGTGAAAAAGCTTTAACATCTTCCTCAGGGTCCCTCTCCTTTGAAGCAATATAAAATGTCTCTGTCCCTTTTCTTAGGCAAATGAGCTTCCTGGGTTCCTTTCAATGTAATTTTTACATAGCACTTCAGGTATGATGGTTCTGCTGACTTTAATTACAGTCCCATACAGAATTAACAGTCAGTTATTATCAAATGATGGTATTACCTGTTCTGCTTCTTCCCATTCATTTTTGATCCTATCCCCACAGTGGGGGGATATCCCTGAAGTGAGACCTTGTATTGCCATGGCTTTTCCTCTAAAGGCAATGTTTGCCCACCCTGCTGATGAGAAACTGCCCCTCCAAAGAGGTGCATTTGCTTCAGTATTTGTCTCTTCTTCACAGTTATGGTTTCCTCTTAGATTTTCCAGTTGTGTCAGCATGTGTGGTCCAGTGACTTGGCACTGCCACATCCATCTCCTTTCTCTTTTGCCTTCCTTGGCTGTCACTAGGTCAGGAGGTCCTCAGAAGGGCTCCAGTCACTGGTGGAGCACTCAGCCAGCCACGCTGCTGTGTGAGACTCGAGCTCTGCATCAGCTCCTGAGTGCCCTCGGGCAGGGAATGTCACAGTGATTTCTGAGCTGGGAGGATCGAGGCAAGGTTTGGGAAAGGCTTTAAGGCAGTGACAAGGTGGAAGGGCTTGCATGAAGTCAGAAAGTGCCATGTGGGAGGTAAGCACAGCCTGAGCTCAGCCCCTCCACATCCCTGAGTTGCCTGACACCCTGTAATTATAGGCTCATAGACATAACTTGTACTCAAAAGTTTCACCTCAGCCATAGATCCACAGAGACAGCATCTCATTTTGGTGTAGCCATCCTTAATTTCTTTGACCTAAGCTTCCCAATTGTGTCTTTTGAATTTGGCATTTAATACAATCCATTCTTTTTCTCCATTTCCCAAATAGTCTGTGGAGCCAGACTAATCGCTGCTCATCAAATGCCCATTGTGTTCCTATTTCCCTGTCCCATGGTAACAGACACTTTTATTGTGATTATTCATCTGCTCTTCTTCCATTAATGAAAGATTTAGATTTTGCTGCCATAAGGTCTCTTCAATAGCTTTATGTTATGAACACAATTTCAAACAGAAACCTGTTCTTTGGTACCCCCTGGCAGTGACACTGGAGGGCCTTTTCTAGCTTCTTGCTTGGCCAGTGACCACAAGAAATGTCCACTTCAAGGACTGATGATGTCCATTCCCTCTTGACAGGCTAGCTGTCAACCTACTGCAGTCTACATGCCCCATGGGAAGGGCCCATCATTATTTTTTTAGCATGTCTCTTCCTCCCACCATGAACTCTAACATGAGGGTGCTTGGAAAAGTTCCCCATGTCTTTGAATTCCAGCTGAATCCCTCTGCCTGTATGTCTTTGCTCTGGCCTGTGCCAGATTGGGCATATATTGCCTGAACTGTCACTGTAAGCCTGGTATGTTGTATGAGGAGGATGTTTATTAAGGGAATGCCCATGCTCCT
This sequence comes from Notiomystis cincta, assembly GCA_013398075.1. NCBI lineage: Eukaryota > Metazoa > Chordata > Aves > Passeriformes > Notiomystidae > Notiomystis > Notiomystis cincta. Next base: position 90,369 of record VZRX01019246.1, on the reverse strand, counting down.
GCATGAAGTCTGGGCTGCCATCACTGCCAGGTCCCTGCTGTGTCCCCAGGTGAACTGGAAGTCTCACTCTGCCTAGAAGGCTGCATGTAGAGCAACTCTCCATACTCTTTGTCCCAGCCTACTTTTCCCTTTAATTAAGACCAGTCTTGTTATCTAGAACCTGGGGAAAATTAAGATATATTTACACTTGCATTGAATAAGTGTATTTATGATCATTCTTGGTAGCATAAAAGTTGTCTTTTCCAGGAAGACTATCTCCTGGACTGCTTGCTCTCAAGGACTTGTCTGTCTTTATAGGTCTGGTTGGGGGTATAAGTGTGTGACCTTTCCAGGCACAGAGACCACCATACAGACTGAGTTATGGACTATGGCCTTTGCCTTAGTTTATTTGAGGTCTTTAGTGATAAAAGAAGATGAAGACAACCTGTCACTGTGCTATGCTCATTTTTATAGATCATGGTCTTCAAACAATAAAATCTTCTAGTAATATGGTGATGGCATAGTTTTATTAGGGTGGAAAGTTGTCCTCTTAACCCTCAGAGGTTAAGTTGTCTTTCTCTTAACCCTGAGTTCTCACTATCTCTTTCACTCCTTCTATTCTGTTCCTTCTTCCCCTCTTCTTTAACCCCTTAGATATGCACTTTTTTACATTGCAGATTAAAAAGCAGGTCAGATCCTCCTGAGAAAAAAGGCTCCCACTTATTTCTCTCCTTACAGTCATGGAGAGTGATGCTGGAGCTGTCTTGCATCTCTGTCACTCACAGACCACACACCCACAGCACTGAGACCCAGGGCTGTCTCTTTGCTGTCTGCCTCCTCTTTCTCAGGTTCAAGATTTTTCTCACACATCTTTTTGCCATGTTCTTTTAGTCTGATCTTTATTATTGCCTGTATCTCTGTGATTGAGCCTATTTGTCATGGGAGCCCACTCCATGCCTGTGCCCTGTGTGTGAACTGCCTCAGCAAGGAGAGCTTCACAGCTTGACCAGGCACCTCTGGAGCCCAGCACTTCTCAGGAAGTCAAGGATGGCTGTTTTCTGCCTGTAGTACAGCAGCACTTCCAAGACCCCACTGCAGAGCAGGTTCCTCCAGACAATTGTCTTCACAAGATGGTGCGTGCCCAAAACTGCTTCTAATTGGAGTGTAAGGCAAAAAACCATGAGAGAAACAACAGGATCACAGCACACAAGAAACTAATGAGGTAATACTCAGGGACTAAACTTATATAGTGAGATAATGAGGCTATAGTAACCTATAATGAGATTATTCCCCAGAGGCCTGTTTTTATATAAATTCTAATGTGCAGTCCAGATTCTCATCCTACTGCTGCACAGTTCTGCTGCTGTCCTCCAGGTCTGAAGGCCTGAAACAGCCCTGTTGCTTTTGAGCTTTCAGAGGAGCAGAAAACATCAAAATGCCTAACTTTGGACAGGGGATTGTGTTCAGTGTTTGTAGAGGATGGTGAGAACAGCTCCTGGGGCGGACATGAAGAGAGCAGATTCAGCCTGCCTGGCTCAGGTGGTGAAGATGGCTTTCAGAATTCGATCTTTCAGCACAATTCTCATGTTCTAGTGAGTTGTCAGCCTGCTCTTTGAAAAGGCATCCGTGTAACTGTGTGAACACGGTCCTTTCAGATCCCTCCGCCGCTGTGAACTGCTCTGTGAACTCAATACACTGAGCAGGAATTCACACAGATCAGCCTCTTTCATACTTTTCAGCTGGTGCATCATTCTCATTTTATAGCAAAGTCACTTGAATTTGACCTGAGCTGTCACAGCGAGGGAGATTCTGCAAGCTTGGAGGATAATAGATTTGTTTCAGAAAACAAATGTTGGCTCTTCCCTAAGCCTTGAATTAATTTGATTTTCCCCCAGTAACTGCACTCCTGTGACAGCAGTGTGGCCTGTAAAGTAAGCATTTAATATTCTCTAAACTCCTTCAGTCTTTGACTTTTCTCTAAGCTACTCCCTATATATAGAGAGACATTCACAGCCAGACTGGCTGCTCCTTGTTGCTGTTCTTGCTAGAGAAGTGTCAGCCTGGAGACGACTGGAGCATTTCTGAGATAACAGATGTAGCTCCAGTTTTGAACTGTGAATAATGTGTGGGGGCTGAACTGCTCCAGATCAAGCAAGAAAATTTAAAAAAAGGAGGTAAAAAAACAACATGAGGAAATTTTTAGTTAATTATGAGCATTGGATATGCTGGCATAGATACTGTGACAGTCTTAGAAAAGAGAACTCTTTGATAACTTAAGTTCTTTATTTTGCAAATTGCAAAAAGGTTACTTCAGTCTAATCAGTTGTTCATAATAACAGATCAAGCATATCATCACATCCCTTATCTACATAAGAATATGCACTAGTTCAGTTCAACCTGGTGCCGTGTGTTGTATGAATATTCTTATTTAATTTAAGAATGTATTTCAATTTATTATCAAATTGCCTTGAGCTCATATATAGTAACCAGAAAAAGACCTGTCTCAGGAGATTGCTGAGTTAACCACACAGTTTCTGAGCAACTTGTCTCACAGGGTGTGGCTCCTCTGGCAGTCTTGTAGACATCTTTATCTGAAGTGGTCACCACAATCTGAGTATCGGGAGTCAGTGAATCTAGGGCACAGTTCATTCCATCCCAAAGCAGATACATAAATGAGAGGAGTTGAATTATACCACAAGGGCATCTCTCCCTCCCCATGTTCCTAAATGGAGCTAAAGGTGACAAGCTCAGCTGAAGAGCTCTTGTCTCTGATGCTCTGCAGTTGGATCATATAACTTGAGCTGTCCTGCTCCAGAGAGGACTGGACACAGGACCCAGCCCTATGATGAGGGCTGGGAGGGCAGAGTCTGGCTTTCCCTCTGTCTCAAGACAGACAATGTGAGTGATGGAGTCTGGAGGTGTAGTTAGTGTTTGAAATTGCTGATTAGAAACCTTGGGTACCCTCTGCTGCACAGGGCACAGGATGCCTGAAAGCCATCACCCTGCTGACCTTCCTTTAACTTTCCCTTGCATTCAAACTGTGACTTGGCAGGAGCAGCAGATCAGCTCCTCTTGCATCCTCTCCCTGGCCTCTCCAGGGCACACAGGCAGGATAAGGACTTGCAGGACAGGAGAAAGAGGGAGCTGCCTACTTGATATGTCAGCAGTTCTGCTGGTGGCCACAGCTTGCTCAACCCCTATGGGCTCCTCCATGAATGAGCCTACAGATTCACTGAGCTTTCTTGAATCTTGTAGGTTTTGGAAAGAAATCTGTGAATACATGTGTTCAGAAATTAATTTTGTGAAATATTTTCATTTAATGATCTTTTGGTCCCATTTGCTCCTAGTAGCAGCACCCCTCTACCCTTTTTTTTTGAATATTCTATGCATAAAAATGTAGAAAAGATTATTTCATATGGAGTTATCTGGTATTCAATTCACTACTATTAAAATTTGTGAGATATTCTCCTTGTTATTCTTTCCCTTAAGAAAGAGAAATGGTAACTCAAGAAAAACAGTTTCTTCAAGTGTTTTGATATAACTGAAAAAGCATCATATGTCACAAAATGGTGGCTGTTGCTTTGGTTGTTTTCTGATCTGTTTCTCCCCAGAAAGAACTAGGGATGACCTTGGGAGTAAAATCTCGTGGGATGTTAACTGCCTTTATGGGACTTGTTAAACTGCTTAGTTCCTAAATGTTTGTCATTCTGACTGATTGGGTAGGAAAGCTTCAGGGCACAGAGCCAGTTCTGGGCTTTGACAGCCATGGCTGTAGCTAAGCCTCACCCTGCTGATCCAGTACACTACAGTCCTGGAGAACAGCATACCTTCCTTGAAACTTTTGGGAAAAGATAAGGTGCTGGACTTGGTCTTGCTCAGTGGAGGGGATCCTGTGCCTCTCACAGGACACTGTGAACTCCAGTATGGAGCGCTGCAGGTGAAAGAAAAAATAAAAAAAATGAGACCCCCGCAGTGAAATAATTTTCCAGATTCAATAACTAGGTCTAATTAAGTTTTGGGAGAGCTTTTCAAATTCCAAAGGCTTCTGGGTGTTTAAATTTTTCTGACATCTTTCTATTATCGGCGATATTAAGGTAGTTAAAGCCTGAGAAAAATGTCAGCTATGTCTGCATATTTTGTGTGGTGCTATCAGTTAATCCGAAGGCTTTCTCAAGGAATCTGGTTCTTAGTTTGGGATTTAGAAAAATTGCATTAATGTTCATTTCTCTACTACCCTACAGCCACAAGATTTAAGTTACAGTCTCTCCCAGCTTGATTGCTACAAGTTCCTGCTCGTGTGTCTCTTGGCACTCATTCCTTTCTCAGGAGCCTGCAAAAACACTGCTGCCCACCTTGCCCCTCTCTCTTGCACTCACTGCCCCAGCATCACCCAAAGCCATCCCACAACTGTCCTCCCATGTGACTCAGTCATAGGTCCTCCACAACCCAGACAGATATTACTCACCCACATTTTTGGTCTGGATTCCCAGTTCAGACCCTCCTCTTCCTTGATCTCCCACACATCCCTGTTTTCTCATGAGATTTTGAAGAAGACTAACTCAGAAAACAAGGTCCTGTGGCACCTGGCCCAGACAACGAGAAAAATCAAAGGTAGAGGTTGGGGTGCTTCTTATGCCTCAGGAGGAAATTGCTTCTGCCTCTTTTGCTGAACCCACCAATAATCCAACCAGCTGTGGACCAAAACTGCAGGTTAACAGGAGACCTGAGACCTGGGACACATGCAGGGGTGTAGTTGTGGTAATTTCTGCAGTGTATAAGAGGGATTAAGCACTGCAAAAATTAAGGGAGCAAACTGGCCTCCAGCTGCAAATCCAGCAGATGAGGTGCTGCAAATCCAAACCCTTGATGTTGGTGCCTTGGCACCCAGGGTGTGTGATGGAGCTGACATGATGAAGTCTTCTCTCCCCAGAGTTCCTTTCCCAGCCCAGGAATGCAGCTTTGGGCAAAATGGTTTGGGGTCTGGGAATATGGGCTCCTCCCACCGTTGCCTTGTGTGTGCTCAGCTCTGGGGTCCATCAGCTCTCTGGGACACACAGACTAGCCAAACTTGACCCAGTGCATTTTGCTGGGTGGGAGGGGCAGGAGAAAAGGCTTTTAGTTCTGGTCTACTGAAAGGTGCAGTAAAGACAAACACTCAAGGCAGGACATTCCTCACCCAATCCTGCAGGTTCAACCATCACACCTGAAGGGTGAGGTGCTAGCCTGTGTGTAAACTCTGCAGCAGGTTTACACTGCAGAGCACTGCAGAGCTGTGGCTGGCAATCCTGCTGCCAGGGGGACCCTCTGGGGCTCACCAGACTCCCACCTGACCTGGGTACTCTGCACTCTCCTCCATGAAACCCAGCCCATGGAAGTTGAATGTGAAAGTGCACTCTGATATGTCCCAGTGAGCTGGAGAGTAAACCCAGGTTGTTTCTAAGAGCCACCCTCAGTAAATGGCAGAGGAGAGCATGGAGAAAAGAGAGGCACACAAGGTAAAGTAAAAAAATACAAGATAATCCAGGATGAATGTCAGTAGCTGACAGAAAAGATATGAGAGAAATGGCCTTCTGAACTCTCAGAAGTGTTGTTAAGAAAAAGGAAAAAGAAAAATTGTTAAAATAATAGTGTTTAGGGTTTTTTTGTGCTATCAAAGAAGTACTAAATGGACCAGATTGCAGAGAAGGATTAAGGGCCAAAATCGATAACCCATTTTAAACCTTGCATGACAACAGCTGGCAAGGGACTCTAGGAAAGGAGAGGAATTGTTTAAAGGTCATTGGAGTAGCTGGGAGTTAGGAGATGAAGCTGAACATCAGCTTGCTCATGACTGATTCAGACTGCCTTGAGTCACTGCTTCTATGGGTGACTCCAAGCCTCCGAGGCTGAAGGACTGTGAAAGAGAAAAGGACATCCTCTTCTGGGAAAGGCTGACAACAGACAACAATGATGAGTGCCTTAGGCAGGGACCTGAGCCAGCCTGCCCAGCAGATTATCACATCCTGCCCAAATTGTGCTAAACGTAAAAAACCTGCACCAGGCTCTGCTCCTCTGAAGAGCTCCCACAGGGAGAGGGGCAGGGTGGGTTTGCAGCAGGGAATTTCTGTCTGGTTGTCATGGCAGTATGCCATGCTGGTCTCTAACATTTCTCTAAAGCAATATAAGAAAAAAGAAAAGTAAATAATAGGATTAGCTGGCTAGTTACATGGCTGAGGCCTAAATGTGATTAGTAATTCAAACTCATTCTGTTTCTGTATGAAATTCTTAGACTGGAGGTCACTTTTCACAGAAGAGAGATGGTGCTCATCAATCTAGGAGCTGGTAATTCTGTATGTCTTGTTTGATGTGTGCTAGAAACACCTCCTGAAATTAGAGAGGCTTTCTGTTGTGGTCTCAAAGCTTGCATGTACTGCTGGTCTCTGCTGCAAATGAAGTTGCTTGACATAATTATATGGAAAGATCAAATTGTTCAGTGTTTTACTATCACTTAACAAGGGGCTTTTTTTTTCATCACAGGCTAGAATTTGACTTGATTTAGTGATCCAAAGTGAAAGAAATATGAGCCCTCTAAACCTAATTTAACACAGGTTTCTGTTGCACATGCAGAGTATTTCTGACTGTTTGAGGGAGAATCAAAAGCTAAAATGAAAACAGTCTCTAAGTGTTGTTTTATGTATTAAATATATCTGTTAAGGGGTCTGCTTTGACCAGGCAGGTTTGATGAATGCAATATGTGTAATGTTTCTTGGTATTTCCCCATTTCAAGATATATCATATAATCATTGTTGTCATGTAGCCTATGACATCAGAGACACAATCCAAACGTGTTCCTTCAGCAGTAGCTTGACATGAAGAGCTTTTGAGAGAGACTCTCTGCCAAGGGGAAAATATGCTGAAGGTTCTCCAACCTTTCACAAGAGAATACCAAAATATTCATGAAATATTTGGACCTAGAGAAGCTGCAGCAGCCTTAGCAGTTTGAGAAGAGGTATCAGTGCAAATGGGTATAAACCCACAAACACAGTGTTTGGGATTCAAAGACGTATTTGGAACTCGTATTATCTGTACACAGTAGTACATTTTGTTCCCTAATTTCACCACCAAAATGGGCTGCCCCAAGTTTTGGAGCCCTTAGGGACATTTGAGTGGCTGCTGTGCCATGCTGGCAATGCTTGCTGTGGGCACCACCTGTTCAGCACCATGACAGCCTATTTCTGAAGTATCAAACCAGAGAGCTTGGGTTCAAAAACTGTTACAGGATTAGGAAACAGGATGGTTCTGTGCTTACACTGGGCAAAGGCTGAACAAAAAGGTACCAGTAGGTGCAGAGGCCAAAGAGTGCCCAGGGTCCCTCCTGCTGAGGGATCACTGGTAGGTTTTTCTCTGCAGTCATTACTGCTTTGCTCTTCCTAAATCAGTTTCAAGTCTCTTCATAGTCAACCATGCTATTTGTTTGTTTATCCATGGGCTCTTGCAGCTCTGAAAACTGCCCTTTCCCCCTCCCAAGAGTTGGATGAAAAAGGCAGGGTGGGCACCACGCAGTCAGGTCACACACCAGATCTGGGGGAGCACAGCATTCCAGACAATCAGGATCTTCTGGGAGCTGCTGCAGGAGCCACAACCACGTGGAAACCCGTCCTGGGAGCAAGAACTCCGAGCCTGCTTGTGCCTCAGAGGCAGCAGGGGAGCCTGGCCAAGTGTGCCTCGCTGAAATGAAGCACAGAGCTGGAGCTGGAGAGGGTGCCCAAGAGATGTCACTCGCAGTCAGTGGCAGCAAAGGGGCAGCACCTTGGCACATCCCTCAGCCTGTGCTCCAGCCTGTCTGGATCTCCACCTGTGGTCAGCCCTGGGGTCAGCTCATGGCATTTGTGCCCAGTACCAGCCTGTGGCTCCGACCAACCTGCAAGCCCAGGGGATCCCAGCACACCTCTTACCACTGTCTTGGCAGGAACAATGTACTTGAATTGCTTGAATTTTGGCCGTGGAGTGGGGATTGTTTGAAACGATGAAGGAATATTTTCATCGCTTCTCTGAACAACGATGAACAGAACTGTGCATTTGTTTAACAATCAGTCGTGCATGAGATGTAACAATTTCCAGTTCCTGTTTCTTGTTTGTCTTCCTGTTTTTAAAAACTATTTAATAAAAAGAAAATATTGCTCAAAGGAAGGATTTAATCATAACTGCCTTTCATTGCCTCAGCTAGAGTGCATAAAACTGCATTTTACGCTCTGATGTTGATCAATTTTTTGGGTACTAGTCCAGATACTTTGATAGTATTCCAAAGTAAGTGGGTGAGTATTAAAGAAATTAGTCTTGGTATATAGTTTTATAGATCAGAGTAGGATTATTTCAATTTAAATAATTGCATAGTTGATATAGTTGCAAAAATTACATGCTCAAAAAAACCCCCCAGCTTTGTTCAAACAACCATTTTATTTGACCCAATATGAGACATTTCATTTACTTTTCATGAGATAAGACCTTTTAAAAATAATTTTTTTGGCTTTCAAAGTGAGTTTTTGAAAGAAAAATGCTGTTTCATTTTAACAGCATCAAACAAAAAAGATTTGACTTTTCTGATCTTCTCTCTCTAATCTTCATTTCTGTTCAAAATTATTTATTTAATTTAATCCCAATTAACAATTTGATTTAAAAGCAGAACTATGCCATCTGGCCAAATCCATGACAGATGTCTTTTTTACTTCAGTGTCCCATTATTGTAATGATAGGCCTTGCACCATGCTATCAGGGAAAAGGAGAGATGAAGTCTGTAAGAAACTGAGGATAATTTAATGTCAGGTATTTTTCACAGTATCCCAGACAATACAACTAAAGACACACTAAATATAAAATCCCTACCAACTAGATCATAACAAATTCAGCACTGTGGCTTGCTGATGTCTCCACACCAGAAATCTCTGTAGAAGTTTGATTATTTTACCAAAAGTGGCAGAACAGGATTGTGCAATTTTTAACAGAAATGGATGGCACTGCTACCGTAAAGAAAATATTCATCTCCTAGATTTAGACCATAGTATATCCAGGGAAATATGGCTGTATTAAAGGTGAGGTGTTTGGAACTTGCAGCAGCAAGATTGCTGTTTATGCAGAGGACCTTCCTTTATTGAATTGCATGGGCTAATAGTTCATTCTGTGAGAATGCAAATCCCATCATTCAATAATTAATTAAAAGAATTTGATTCTAAATCTGGGGATCATATCTGGGTCTCCAAAGAAAAAGAAAAAAGGAGAACAAAATAGGGGACTATAGGATAGATCTCCAACAAAATGAACAGATTTCCAAAAGACTGGATAGATCCTGTAATTTTCTAATGTCAACTGCACAATGCACATTGCTGCTTTAAAGTCAGGCTCATCACTGTAAGACACAGATAGAAGTAACACCTTAACTTCAAACTTGTGTCTCTTTGACAATCATGACTTGTTTTGCATTGCAAAGTTACATCCTTTTTGCTGATGTTGCTGAGAGGCATTTGGCCAGAGGAGGAGAACAGCCAAACACTTTTGCATCATTGAAGATTTGGAGGCTTTTTGGGCTGGGTGATGGCCATAGGAGCTGGATATTGCTGCTAAGTATTTAATAACAGAGCAGGTTATATGTAGATATATGCTCTCCATTTGTGTGACTGGATGCACATCTCACATTAATTAACCCTGGGGAGAAATGCTGGGCACTGTTCATGGCTGGAGCCACTGGCAGGCATGTGCACAGCAGCGTGCTGAGCTGAGGGCTCACACAGGGCCATAGGGCACTGGAGGTCCTCCCTTCTGCAGGGAAAGTGAGTGTTACTTGTTCCTGGTGGAGAAAGGAAGATGTTTATCCTACTAAACTACAGACCTTTAATCCAGGAGATTTCTGCATAGGGTATGAAGAATTTCCTTCTACCTTCCCTAGGTTCTCTTCCATCCTCCTGGATGTTGTTGGGACATCAGCAGGTGGGGCTTTTAAACACAGCACCCACATTACCCCCTGCAGACAGAAGATATATTTTTTAAAGTGGTGGGTAATTTATTGTGGTGGTGCTTGCACAATGTCTCTGTACCTCACCTCCTGCAGCCATTGCACACAGCTGTTCCTTCTCTTTCCCTCAAACCACAAGCACATGAGAAGGTTACATTCTGCACTCACAAGTTATGTGATACTTCTATTTTCTCTATTCACCATACTGTCTCCCAAACTTGCTGGGTTTCCCCAAAGAAATTTTCCCACAAAACCCATCCTCCTGATGCCCCACTGGTGCCACCAGCCCTTTTCCATGCCATGTTTCCACCTACCTTTAGTGCTGCCCTTTCCCAGCAGCTGCTCAGCTGCTGAGCCTGGTGCTGCATCCCAGGTCCTCCCACTTAGCCCAAAGGAACTGTGGCTTGGCCTTTCTCATGGGACAGAGCCAAGTCCCTGTTGGAAACAGTCATGCCTTGCACAAGGCTGTATGTACCAAGAGATTGCTTTCACTCCCTGTCACAAACAGGACATTCCTCAAACACTATCAAAAACCATGGAGTGTGAGAAGGGCTGCTCTGTTTTACTGGTTTCTTTCCTTCATGGCTGCTGTGCTCCCTTCCCAGCCCAGTGCCTGTGTGCTGGGCTTGCCTGTGCTGTGTCACACAGCCAAACTTTGCCACATGAGTGTTGCCATCTTTCATCCTTTCCCCCAGGAGAAAAATCACTTGTGAGTGTGTGTGTTCATGCTTCTTTTGACTGCCTGTGGCTCAATGTGCACACTAGGTCAAAGAAGTGCACCTTCCAAAAAAGCAGGAGTGAGGAGGCTCAAATAAAGTGGGAGTGAGGAGGCTGGTGATGGGCTGAGAGAGGTTGTGAGCTTGTTCTGCTAAAGCTTGCTCCTGACAGAGTTCTGCTCCACGCACAGACAGAAAGTTAACTGTGCAAATGAAATTGTAGGTACCAGAGTCCTCAGCTGGAGCCTGGGGGCCCTGCACCCAGGACCATACATATGACTTGATAGCCAGCACAGAGAGAAAGTGAGGTTTGTCCTTGAGTCTGCAGTAGCTCATGCTTCCTGCTGTTAGCCAAAATTTCCAAGCAGCCAAAGACTTCATGCTCACATATGCTGTGCTGCCAGAGTGCAAATAGGAGACTTGACAGGTTCAGTCACCACTAGGTTAAGATTTATCAGGTTGATGATTCCTGTTAGATAACAGGATGACCATCTCATGGCTGAACAGATACAGGGGAAAACATGGATATTTCCACATGAAAACTTTGTGTGTGAAATGAACTAAAAAACCCCAAATGAAATTAAATGATCCCACAACCAGCACACCGTGTGTGGACTCAAAGTGAAGACTGAAGACTCATATCTGCCAACATGTACATTCACATTCAGCTCTAGAAAGCCCTTTTCCTTGCCTGTGCTGATTTTGATCCAGATTGGGATCATCCTGCTGGTTATGATCCATATATGGCACCGGATTGGAAGGACTTTCTGTAATCTACATGTTGTTGACATTTGATTCATGCCTGCTAGGGCATTTCCCCAAGAGGAAGTCTTTTGGTTAATTTCTATTGCAATGTCTTGAGGGGATTTTCCTTTCTGTGAGCTCATCAGACCTCACAGCAAAACAGAGCCAAATATGTTTGGCATTTGGCTCAGCCAAACTGTGAAAACCGGTGAGCAAGAGCAGGGTGAAGCTCTGCCAGTGAATCAGCAGCCCATGAGCGAGTGAGCACACACAGGATCATGGAATAGTTTAGTTTGGAAAACACCCTTGAGAGTGTTGAGTCCAACTGTTAACCCACCCCTGCCCACTCCACCACTAAACCATGTCCCTAAGTGCCATGAATACACATCTTTTAAATACCTCCAAGGATGGTGACTCCACCCTTTCCCTGGGCAGCTTGTGACAGTGCTTGGTGGTGCTTTCAGTGAAGAAATATTTCCCAATATCCAATCTCAATCTCCCTGGCACATATAAATGTGCATGAGCACTTAAATATATGCAAATGTGGAGAGCATAGAATCATAGAATCATAGAATCATAGAATCATAGAATCATAGAATCATAGAATCATAGAGTCATAGAACTGTTACGGCTAGAAAAGACCTAAATGATTTTTTTGCCTCTATGGGACCTTGTTCTTACTGCCTTGCAGTACTGCTGGAGATGCTGCTGGATGCCTGACAGTGAGCTGGCAGGAACAACAAATGTACAGTACAGAGAACTGGGTGATATTTGAAAAAGGTCTGGTTTCCCAGGCTATGTGGTCTTTAACCTCAGCCATTTTGTATTTTTGCTAAGTCTCAGAATATTTGTTTGAAATATCATCAAAAAACTCATGATAGTCTGTGCCTGATCAGACCAGGACTCTTTGGCTTGTGTTGCCCAAGTACATTGTGTTTCTTTGTCTGGTCTTTGATACCAGGCTTGGAATAAGGCACTGGCAGAAGGCATTAGAAACCCTCAGTCTTGTCTCCACAAAAAGACTCATACATAGACTAAGGAGTTAACAGATCATGGAGCTGTTCTGTAACAGACTTAGAAAAGCAGAAACCGAGGTTATTTGCTGTTCCCACACTCAGAGCAGTTTTAAATTGCTAGGTTAACTAACCATTCCTGAAAGAAATTTTCTGTGCACCAATGTATTCTTTGTGGTTGAAGCAAAAATTACTTGCAGACAGAGAAATGTTTCTTGCAAAGGAAAACTTCAGCCAATGGAACACTTTAAAATTCAGCTGTGAGGTTGTTAGCTTCTTTCTGGCAGGGGGTTAATTTGATCTATACATTTTTTGCAGACAGATAAAAGAAATGTGTCATTTGCTAAGTGACATTGTCATGAATATATGACGTAAAGTAGAACATGTTCAAAAATTTCCCTTAGTTCTACTGCAGTTACTGCTAATGGCACTGAGGTGTAGTGTAAGCACTCTGCAAGCCAACTTCTGATGTCAATTACATCAGTGTAAACAAGACTAGAAATTGGCCCAAGCCTGTGGGTTTAAACATGACTGTCTTGAACTTCATTTTCAGGACACATAATGTTTTCAAAATTAACAATGCACTTGTTAATTTTAGCAGATTTTTCTCAGCACATTTTGGCAACAGTTCTAATATATTCCTAGCACTTGGCTTTATTTTACTGTTCATTATATTTCCTGAGCAGCAGCACAAATCAGTCTGTCAGATGAGATACTTCAATGACCAAAATACAGGTTTGAAGGCTGGGGACCAATAAGGAGAGAAATTTAAACAACTGTCATTAGGCATGGATTTCATATTTTGTGGATGACATATTTTCCTCTCTGGTAGGTCTGTACCAGGTCTGCTTCTATCCCATCTGCTATTCAACACTTAGGCTGCTTATTATTAGTTCCAGAAATCCATAACACATTTCAAACAGATCAATGGTATCAGAAAACTTGCAATCATGCAGGAGCAGAACAGTCCAACAGGATAAGAATGAATTTGTTTTCTCTGTCGACTGTAATCTTTTTGGATATTTTAAGAATGACATTTCTTTGACCTCTTGAGTAACTTACATATTTAAAGAAAAGAAATACCGTTTGTCCTACATATGAAATATCTTAATGCAAACCTGAATATGTCCAAAGGAAAAATAATTAGGACAGCAAAATTCTCAGACAACCTTTTAGCAACACTTATGCCTTCTTTCCAGAAAAGATGAGAATTAATAAAGTGCAGTTTTCAAACAAAAAAGAGCAACCAAGTTGTTCTCACAGAAGGTAAAGGATCTTAATGACCAGCAAGTGTTCCAGTCCAACCCAAGTCAACTAAGAGCAAGGAATTAGCTAAGGAATACAAGCATGCAGGTAAACATGTGAAAGATCAGTCACTAATGAGAAACATTTACTCCCTCACTATCTGATTTGTGTGCTGATCCTCCATTCACTTTTTTTCTGAAAAAAAAAAGGATTTTCTGTGCTATAATTTACAACAGCTGGAACCAGTTTTTGTGCCTGTATACGTGCATGTGTGTTTGTGCTGGACAAAAGAACATTACCAATATGAAAAGGAAAAGGATGGGCACTGCTTTTGGAATTTGGCTCCAAAGGGGATATCTAATGATATGAGAAAGATTAAGTAAGTGGAGGAAGCTGGGGGATCTTCTAGACCCAAGACTGCTGCAACATGGGTGGGCTCAGCAGGGTCTCAGCACATCCTGTGTTACCAGCACTACAGTGACCCTGGTTCAGAGATTTCACAGCACTGTGGAGCAAGAGGGTGGGTACATTCACTGCAAAGGCTTCTTTAGCAAAATCATTCTGGGCTGAGGCCTGGCCAGTGACTGAGAGCTGTGCTCAGTAATTTCAATTTCTTTTACATGAACAAAATGAGGTGTTGTTTATCATTTTCCTGAAAGTTTTGGGGTTGAGATATTGGGGAAAACAAACAAAGAGACACTTTGCGAACTCTCTGAGCAGTAAATGGCTCCTTTTGGCATGCTCTGACAGGCCATTTCATTTTAGCTTTGCTGAATCAGCTTAATGGGGAAAACTCAAAACTCATTGCCAAACTCTTATGGCAATTTCTCTTTACCACAGTGGTCATAAACAGATGTTGTTATCCTCTGTACTGGGAACCAAGTATTCCTTGGAGCAGGTTTGTGTAGGATGTACTACACAGAGTAATGCAGATTACTCTAAAATTAGGGAAAGGCTGAGAGTTAGACATGTAGACAGTGGACATGAGCATCTGAGCTCGGCACATGGAACCCACAGATTCTATCAGAAACTTGTGTGACATCAGCCAGAGTGACACCAAAACACATCACTGCCCATGCTACATCAAATGCACCTCTGGAGGGGCAGTGGCAATAGCAGTGGTTGTGTCTCATATTTTATCTCATAAAATGCCCCAAGTGGCAGCAGGATATACAAAAGAACCATCTCCTTCCTGCTGCACTAGAGCAGCACAACCTGTCATTCCACAGCAGGAGGTGCCCCATGCAGTCCAAAGCCTAGCAGAATTAGCCTTCCAAAATGGCATAACCTGACTGCCATGCCCAGCCCCAGAGGAAGGCAGAGGTTGTATTCAAGGTCTTAGCATTGGCCTTTTGCTGCTGGGTGTGATAATGATGCCCACAAATGTTCCTTGGGACAGGTTCAGCTTTTATTATGGCAAGTCACATAGGAGAAGAGCACATGGTTTTTCAAGCATGATACTTTGAATTGCATACAGATGAGCCCTATTCAGTATTCAAAGGAGTATGTAATTATGCTATTTTCATATGATAATTCTTTAAATACAATCAAACCCTGTGCTCGTGTTTTATGACGAAGTTGTTCATGGATCACTATAAACCTCAGGAACTGCAGCAGCCACCAGAAAACACATGTGAAAAATTGGTTTTAGAGGGACAGTGTTCTCATGATCATACATTAGAGCTGTTGGGTGTAAACTCCCCATGAAACAAATATGTCCAAACTTTTGACTGAGAAGAACCTAAGAACAAAGTTTTGGATCTCTTCCTGACTGCTGAGTTTTGAAAAAAATCACCATCAGAACTGTCTGGGCCACCTACACCCTTCCTGAAACTCTCGTAGGTGTGGACTGGAGTACAGCTCACTCCAAGTGTACATCTCCCACTCTTACTGCAGCATTGAACAAAATGCCAGCAGCTCTTCATCCCTGAACTATCCTGTCCTTGTCCAGAGATCAGGTAGCAAACTTCTACCCTTTGATAGCTGTGCAGTCTGGAGACATGCCCAAGGCACTGTCCCTGGTGGGTAAACCTCTTACTGTAGTATCTGCAACACATCTGGTTGGAATAACAAGGAAACCTCCCTCTCCAACCATCCAGGAGCCACTCTGGCAGTCACACTCCCACCACCTAAGGTGGGACTGAGGCCCCTTCACAGTGACACACAGCACACTCACACAGTGAGACCACTTTTCCCTACTGGCTCGACCTCAGGTTTTCTATAGCAGAAACTCAGATGTCCCAATCTTTAGAATAATAATTTAATCTAGGTGCAATAACTAAAAACAAAGTAACAGCTCGAGCTGGGTGCCTCCAGACAGGAAAGTTTCTTTAGCAAGGACATCCACAACTTGGAGCATCTTTCCACTTGGTTCTTTGCAATCCAGGGCTTAGAGCAAGACTCGGCACAGAGACAGCCCAGTACTGAAGGACAAATTTCTAGTTTTCAGGTGCTGGGGTGCCAACAAGACTGAACCTTGGTTGACTTTGCTGCACCCTGTGAAGTTACCAGTTTGTCTGACAGAAGGCTCAGCACACCCTGATCACAGGACACCTCAGCTCTGCTGCACAGGCAGGCTAGTCAAGGCATGGACTGGATCCTCCAAAATCTCTAACGTGTCCTCTTGTCCTTCCTGACCAGTAACTCCCCTCACCTCCAGTCAGACCCCCTTTGTCATTAATTTTGCCAGCTTTGTATCAATTTCCCCCATGTCCAAAAGATCTGTTTCCAGCAGAAAACCCATAATGTGGATCATGGGTTTTGATTAATACATCCGTACATACTTTATGCCTGAATGCATGCCCTAATTTATGAGTAACAACAAGGATGTATTCTCCAAAGAAAGTAATACTTGACTAAATTGTTCTCTTGACGTAAACCTGTAATTTAAAAATTATATATATTTAGAGTGCAAGTCAAAACAGGAAGTTTTGCATTCCCAAAGCGGATAAAGATATTTCTGAACCTAAATATCTAGTGATACAAAATTGCCATGAAATGTCTCTCCCTTCCCTGCCTAACAAAACCACCCTTTACCAAATAAGCCTGCTATTTACAGGAGCACTTTGCTGTACAGGCAAGTTTGCTCTCACGGTCTCTTTAAATGGAGAGACTGGGGATTTTCACAGTCACTCTCTGTCCAAAGAGGATTTTGCCACTGGAAAGTGCAAGCATGTCCACTGAAAGCAAAGCAAGACTGGCACTGGAAAACCATTTATAAAAGTTCAGATAAGAAAGAAGGTATCAGGGAAAATCAATTCAGAGCAGACAACTAAGCACCCAGTGGGAGATACACTTAATGCATGAATTTTGCATCTTAGCTAACACTGAGAGCTATCAGCTCCATTCATCCACCATGGGGGCTAGTCATAATGGAAGCAGTGTCTCCATTAGCTGTAAGCCATCTGGCACAGCTGGTGTGGCTGCTGGCAGACATGTGGCAAGGATCAGGGTGGGTGCTGTGATGCTCCCGCAGGAGCGCATCCGAGCATCAGGTGAGAAGCATTAACAGCGAAATAAAACGCCTCATAAACAGTGGGGAGGAGAAGAGATGACATTATGGCAGGGATCAGTTGACAGGGACACGGTTGGAATGTTGTCTGACTCCTTGCTTCCTCTCGGGGAGCCTCTGTGCAATCAACCTCTTCAGCAGGCAGGAATGGTGCCTGCACCATTGCGACACAGAGCTGCAGGAGTCACTCCTCTCTTTCATCACAGAGTTCTCTGCCTGCAGCATTTGCCACCAAGGCAAAGTAGTTTGTCTTTAAAAGCATTTAGGAATTCACAAAGCAGCAAAACCTACATGGGTGCATGTCGGTCTACACACGCACACATATATTGTGTATATTACATGTTTTATTTATAAGTCGAGATTTTGCATAGGAACTGGTTGAACAGATGTTAAAGCAAGACCTCACAAAACATGTTCTGACAGAAAACAGTGAGTCTGGCAGGATAGCAGCTAGAAACATTGGAACACCAGTTTTGCTAAAGACCTAAATCCCAATGTAATTTCTGATTCACAATATTCAGATATGTAATAGCTGAAGTAGTGACTCAGAAGAGACAGATCTGTTGCCTCAGTGCTCTTCTCATTATTTTATGAGGCACAAATTAGCACAGAACTTTAACCCATAATTAATTCCATGGCAAATTCATATTATTATTGCACTATTCTGTGCAATTGTAAACCAGTAGATTTCTTTTCCATTGTATTTCTACATTAACTTCGGGCAATGTGACTGACTGCAAGGATTTTCTTGGGTTGGTGTCCTGGAGGGATCACCTTGTGGAACTCCCTTTATTTCCCAGCAGTTCTGGACACATTTCTCTTTACAAAGACAAAGTAAGGGAGATGACCTGATCCATGACCTGCCTTGGCAACTATTTCCCATAATTTCAGTCATCATACCTTGCTCTAGGCCAAAGGCATAGCATGACAATAAAAAGACAAAGAAATCCTATAGCACTGCTGCCACTGCTAGTAAGTGCAGGTGAAATATCCATAAGTGATCAAAAGGTGGGCTGTGCAATTCTACAGCAATATGCTTTTAGAATAATTTAATTTTATGTGAAACCCTGCATCTCTCAGGAAGGCCCCTGAAGCCATAGATTTTAGAGAATCTTTTTTGTAAATAATTATCTGTCTCAGAATACACACATGTCCATTTGCTCTCCAAAACACTGTTGCAAAAAGCACTAAACATCCTCATCTGTTCAGAGGTGCAGAGAAGATCTCAAGAATGCTGAATGCCAGAATCTGCTCTGCAGTTCAATTGGGCTTTGGTGAAACAGGTTTAGCCAAGCATGCTGTGCTTCTGTGGCCTTGGATACACCTTGGATAAAGGTGCCTTAGACCAGCCTAATGCAATCTCCTCTTTTCTAGACACAGCTGCATTAGTTCAATAAATGTTTAACCAAGACCATGCTAGTGCTGTCACCAGCCCTCTCAGCAGGCAACTTCTCCATGAAACACACAGCTTGGTGTTCACTATTTCTTTTCAAGGTATGTTGTTAGAAGAATACATTGTATTTGAAGTTTTCTGCCTTCCTAACTAATGTGATTCATCCAATTGTACATAATAATTTTCTTTATTTCATGTAAGTCAACAGTATTGCTAACAGAAGTTACAGCATGTCTTCAGCATGTACTAGAAAGTAACCAGAGGAATGCCAGAAAAATAACTGAAATTACTTCAGGCACTTTATTCAGTTGGTTTTCACTTAAAAAAAAAGCTTACACCCTTTTCTGATGATTTTACAGTCCATTGCACAATAACCTGTTATTATGTGATTTTTTTTTATCACACTCACCTAAGGCAATATGAGCTCTTATAATTGAAGTGCAATATTGAAACAGAATTTTCTACCAACTACACCATTATAAGTGATACTGATCTACAGCATCCTGCTCCTACTTTATTTATAGGGGACAATAAAAAAATATTCCTACTAACTCGATTGTTTTATGTCATGGAACAGCAATGCCAAAATCAAGGTCAAGAGTATGTCAGTGGTTTCATTTCCCTAGTGCTAACCCACAGTAAAATTTCTCAGGATATAGTCTGCTGGTCTCCTGCAAGTCATTATGTATTTAATTTTCTCCCTGTAAAGTGCTTTTCTTGAATGCAAAGCCTGTGTATTCTAGAGGTAAATACATTAAGATAAAAGGTTCAAAGAGTCTTTTTCTAAAGACATCTTATAATGTCTCGTAAGCTTCCTTATGAAATTCCAGTGCAAACCCCAACCATGCTGTCTTCAAAAGAATTCCCAGTGCATTTTCTTTGTTTGCACAAAGGAAGGAAGGAAAATTAAAGGAGAGGGGGAGGGGGAAACTGTGGTCAATATTACAGCCCTGCAGATTGCCAGAGTCAGACACCCTGGATCCTCAGAGTGAAAAAGACCTATCAGTCAGGGCACTGCATGGGAATCTGCTTGTGTCTACTTGTCTTGGCTTCCAAGGCCTTCAGAGCATCTCATCTCCCAGATGCCACTGCTGCCAACTCCCCTAACACCCAGCAAACCCGAGCACATTTTCTGCCAGCAAGTGTTGTTGTCTCCTGGGTAGTGAGGAACCCCCAGCAGAAACAGCCCAAAGCCAACCTCTCTCCAATCACGCCTCCACCAGCACAACTCCCCTAAAATTGCCCTGGGGAGCTGCCATCCCTGGCTGACAGTGCCTCCCAAACCTGTCCCACTGGTTTCTCTTGCTGCCTCCCAATCTCCTTGTTTTATCTACCCATTATTCTGTTTTATAGCATGGGCTGCTGGGGGCAGGGACTGCCTTCACAGTGCTTGCACACCTCCTAAAGCCCTGGGATGGGGTGCTCCAAACTGCCAGTGCCTGAGATGGTCTAATGAATGATAATATAATCAGTCACAGCAGGAAGTCTCCCTTCTCTCCACTACAGAAAGTGGTAGGAAAGATGACGTGGATAAAGCATTCTGCAGCAACCATCTGAACACACAGTTTGGCTTTGCTTTGTCTGTCTTCTAAGACTCCACCACAGAATCTTTGCCAGACTGCAGGCAGCTCTGCTGCACAAAAGCACACCCACAGCCCCACTCCAGCAGGCTGGATGGCTCTGCAGAGCCCAGTAAAGGGGAAAAATAATCCTTGCTACACTTATGGCCACTCATAGATGGGTTGCCATGCTCCCAGTGGCTGATTTCAGGAAGGTTGTGCTTCAGAAAATCATAGCCAAGATTTATGGGAAGTCATAGAAAAAACTCCTGAAAAATCCATGCTATGCTTGCTAATATTTGTGCTGTTTGCTTGGCCATGCCACACTGGCCCAAACCAGTTCAAAATGAACCCAAAAGAGTTTGTTCTCTAAAAGAGAGGCAAGGCGTGCTAGGGGTAGAAAGGGTGGTAACAGGATGCTCTGTAAAGGACTTGGTAACACAAGTGCTACACCTCTGCCTTTCTAGTGCTCCAGCAAAGGAAGGAAAAGGGGCTTACATTACCTAGGCAGAGTGTAACTGGGTGATTTGTGCCTTTTCTCATAGTTATTTAAATGTATTTTTCATTGTGCAAAAACAGATACAATAGCTGGGAGAGAAAATTATATGAGACTGCATCATAGAATTCTAGGATGGTTTGGGTTGGAAGGGATCCTTAAAGGTCATCTGGTACAATCCCCCTGCAATATAAGCAGAGACATCTGACCTAAAGATGACCATAAGAGTTGACCTATGTCAGGGCCTCACCAAGGGACTGAAATAAACTGGACTTTAGCTGTAGGGGACATCACATGGATGAACACATGAAGCTGTGGAATCTTTGAGGGAATGTAAATGAGAACAAGCAGTGTAAAAACAGATTCTACACATACAGATGTCCAAAATGGAGACCAAGTCCTCCTCTGAATATACATAATCCAATCACAGTGCATTAGCCTTGGGTAGCTCTGGTGGGGACAAGTCAGGCAGAGGGGGAAACACTCTTCCCAGCAGTACAGGAAACTTTCCTGTCACAGTGGACCCTGCAGTTTAAAACAGGCTGGGATAACTTCTCACTGCCTCTTGGGTTACAGGAAGGACTTGGTTTTGTGCTTGCTTCTCCTACCTCTGACAACTGGTTGCTGAATTGTCTCGACCACTACTCAACTCATTTGCACACAGGGCTTGTGCCAGTGATGTTCTCCAGACCACCAGCAGCCCATGGAGGAGATCCAGGTACACCTCCAACAGGCACAACTGTATTTATTGAGCTACCAGTCTCCCCTTGCCACTGAAAGACATCTCAGAGTTGAACATTTATGTGCTCCAGACTGTGAGAAAATTACTCCAAAGCGACCTTTATTTTACCTGCAGGTATACTGCCCTGTGCTGTGATCTTGTCAGATCTTGTCAAGTCATCAGCACCAGGGTAATCTTGGATGATAAAAGCCAGAGAAGACCTCACTGCTGAGGGAGGCTGTGCTTGTAAAATCATGAAAACAGGAACAATGAGGCACCAGCATCCTTTTTAAACTCATTTTACAAAGAACGTTACAGGAGTCATTAACAGCATATTATGGAGGGCTTGTGAAAAGTTCCAGTTCTAAGATCCTACAGAAAAGAAATAGCAATGACTTAGGGCTAGACTGAGCTAATCCACTTCATAAAAGCTGCTGTGTAGCCAGGCTTTTTGGCTCTTTGGCTTTTTGTTTGTTTTTTTTTTTGTTTTTCTTTTCTCACACTTGACTACCCTAACTTTAAAAGAAAATAGTATGCATTGCACTATACAGCCTGCAGTTGTTTTCTGAAACACATTTGAGGATGCCTTGCTTAACATGGATGTATGAATGGATGTGTCTTGATCTTTGCAATGTGTTCCCAAAGCTGTGCAGCCACATCTGGAACTGTGACACCTCCAGCTCTACTACAATGAAACCCAGGGAGCAGAAATCAGGAAGGAGGTGTACCAGGAGGAACTCTTCTTTCAATGTTAGGGGATGTACCTGGCAGCAGCAATGAAAGGAAGAAACACTCTATAGGTGTCAAGATGTCTCTGTCACCAGCCAGCAAAGCTGTCCAGGAATCTTGGTGGGAATTGAGATGGGAATGTCTGTCCTGCTCAATGCCTCTTAAAATGCATTGGCTAGCTCAGGTGACAGGGTCTGAAAGGAAATGAAAACAATTCTTGCTAAGAAACATGATCATATAGGTGCCCCATTACAGTGATGCCACAACAAAATTTGCTCTGTAACTCCAGGTTTTACAAGGTTTGGAAATACAGCTAAAAATTCTTGGTTTTGGTTTTACCCATTTTGAATCCTGGTGGCAATAGACCAGAGGGACAATGTAACCCTCTGCAGGGACCACAGCTCAGTGAATGTGTCCCTGCACCCAAGGAGGAGGTGGCAGTTTTGCCAGCATAAGAAAGTCTTAGCTCTGGGACCTTACTCTGAGCTCTGCCAAGGTGAGCTGGCTACACAGGTGCTAAGGAATATATTTTAAATAAGCTAATGCATGAAGAAAAGACAGTCACCTCCACAGAAAAATGATTTACCACCTCTGTGGAAATGCAGACATACTCTAGTATGTCCAGTCATGGCTGGCTGCAGCAAAGAGTATCATCTCCCAAACTTCTTGCAAGGTGAAGTTAAAAAAACCCCAAAATATAAATCTATAATGTAATAGCCTCTGTGTGTGATAACCAGCCACATCTGCTCATGGAAAGAAAACCTGTTGGGATCCAACAGTCCTTGTTACACAAGGAGGAGTAAATCCAAGCCACCTCACTCAGCTCTATTAATCTCCACTAATTGATAGAATAAAAGCCAAAGCCCTGAGCACTGAGGTACTCAAGATTCCAGATGCTTTAAATATTCAGGGTGGTCATAAAACTACCATGATCCTTTCATGTTAAATCCTAACAGGTATTTTCTCAAGCTTGAATGTTTGGAATTCAGTAGGTTAGAGTTAATTACAGAATAATAGACAAGGAAAAATTTGTGATTATGGAAAAGACACAGATGGGGATGTAATCCTGAAACTTCAAGTCCTGGGTCTATTTCTGGAAAATCGTGTTAAAAAACCCTGGTGCCCTGGACATCCAGAGGAAACCACCCTCAAGGTGAGCATCAGACAGCCATCTCTGTTGGTCTGTGAGCACAAAAGAATGAACTCTGAAGGGGTGGAGACCTGGGCAGGAAGTGAAGCATAAAAAGCCTAAGGAAGAGAGTATGTAAATGGAGCCCAGGGGCTCCCAAAAGGAAAGAAAAAAAAGGTGTTCATGTTTTACTCAAGACAGGGCAACAGGGGTGAGTTAGTAGGTGGTGGCCAGAAAAGAGAGCACAGGTTAGACTGGTAGGATGGTGTTTTGCATATAGTGTCCAAAGATGGAGGAAATTTTGCAGAGAGTGTCTCAAGAAAGCACCTTATTCACATTTGTTGTGGATCCAGGGAGAAATGGGAGAAAAAGTACATGTGGCATTATCCTTAGAAACTGGGAAAAAGTTTCCCACAAGGCTGGAAGTGTGAGTGTCTGTAAGATATCTATGTAAGATTTCCCTCAAAATATGTTCCAACTCAGTTGGAAAATAAAATAATTAGTTCTGTTCATGCCATGTTAAGTTAGGTGTCATTAAAATTAGTGGTTGGTGCTATGCAGCAAGTTAGTTCCCAATTTTTATGAGCATAAAACCTGGGTGATGGATCAGATGCTGATGTAGGCTGCAGAAACACAACAGCAGGGTGGGATCTGTTCCACAAGGTTTTTCTGCAATGCTCCTGAAGCTGGTTGAAATATATTGAGCTCACCAATAGAAAAATATTCAGTGTTGCCGACTTCTCTCCAGCATTCCATGGTGTTTCTCCCATATCCCTGCTGCACCATGCAAGGCTGGCAGCTCATGTCCTCCTTGCTGGAGGGGAGCCACAGATCCCCCCGAGTGAAGCAAGCTTCACATATACTCTATTTGCACAAGTAATTACAGCAGGTCTGTTGCTCAAGAGTACAAACAGCCCACATTTTTAATGATTGTGCAAGAAACTTCACTGAGAATAAAGCCTGGGCTTCAGAGGGCTGGGGATTTTTTAAGTGTAAGCTGAAATAAAAGTTTCCATAGCTATTTTTGATTTCTAAACCAGCCTTTCTGTTTGTAAACACCCAGGCAGCAGAGAGGTTGTCCTCCCTCCCCTCTCCCACACAGAACCATCTCGCTGCTTTACCTCACCCTCTCTGAGCTGCCTGCTGGCTCTGGAAGCTGCCTGGGAATGAGACAACAAAGGCTGTGTGGACAGCAGCTAAAAATGCCTGGAAAAGCAGTCCTTGGTGGGCAGATGGGCAGACACTGTCTGCTCCCCTGTCTGTGAGCACTGCACGCCTGTACACAGGGAGCCCTTGTGTTCAGAAAGAAAAGACAAGCTACAAGACACCATGCTAACTGTTCCCAGGGTTTCAGTCCCATTTCTCAACTAAGACCAGGGATTTTCCATGTTACTGAGTGCTAAATCTTTGGGGTTTGTGGTTGCTCAGAGAACCAAGTATCAGCTGATCAATCAACCAAGATATATTTAAATAAGGCTACAGATGGATGAATTTTAGGTATTGAGATTTCACCTTTGAACTTCTCTTTACTGAAGTTATTATAACTGGGCCAGACAGGAACTCTGCTGGAGCTGGCTTTGGGCACAGTGTGTGTATTTCACACAACAGGCTGGGCAGCACTGCTGTCTCCATGACTTCACTGCAAACCCTCTCTTGCTGGCCTTTGCAGCTGGGCTCTGCTGTGCTCAGGTGCTCCCTGCCAGCCTGGGAGAGCAGCGTGGCTCCACCTGCTTTTGTCAGGGTAAGGCACCTCCTTGAGACAAGCTGGAAGTCCTCTCTTTTCCTTTCAAAATTTTCTGTCCTTTTTTACCCCTGCATCTTGCTCCCATGTCATTGATTATGCAGTGGTGGGTACCTGAGCCGAGGACACTCCAGCTCTGCTCCCTGCTCCCACCTGCCCTGGAGCCAACTGGTGTCAAACTGGGGAGCCACTCCCAGGCTCCATCAGCCTTCAGGCTCTGTCCCTCGTTAGTGGAAACTGCACAGAAGGGGCAGAGGGGTGCTGGGGGTTGTGAGTGTCTCCCCAGACACAGAACCACTGGAATCACCAGCTGGAATCCCATTTCAGAATATTCCCCTTTCCCCCCGAGGTGCTTGCTGGCTATGGGTAGTGAAGGTTCTGTATTTCAGCTCCAGACATTCTTTCTTTTATAGCTCTCACCTTTCTTGGTCAGGAACTTCTGAGGTAAATGAGTGAGGTTTTTTATCATTGGACCTATAGTGTTCAGTTATGGCTTTAAAAAGTCTGTTGTTAATCATTTATTCCTTTCCACTTTTCCCAAGGCATAAAAAGTAGGACATGGTTAGTTCAAAGATGAAACTGGAAAATCCAAATGAAGGAACTACCTAAAGCTTTAATTTAGATGTATGATTTTTTTAGCATCTCCTTTTGTGGACATTGTAGGGAAATTAGGTTTTACAGTGACCCATGAATGTGAACAGGTTGTCAGTTTGGTAGATCAGGGTAGGAGCAGCAGTCCATAAAAACAGGCAATATAGAGGAAGGGAAGGGAAGGGAAGGGAAGGGAAGGGAAGGGAAGGGAGCAACAAGAGCAGCAGCCTCCATCTAGAAGATTAGAGCAAGAAAAGAGAAGTAGTTGAATCCCACATGCAGACATAAAGGCATGGAATTTTCCTCTGGAAAAGAGAATTTCAGAGACCTTCAAAGACTAAGTATTCAAATGAGGTGATTTTCTTTTTTCTGAAGAAGCATGGCATCAGAATTTTTCTTTAAGTACCTGGCACCACTCAAAACTCAAGCATAAGGTAGACAGCTGGGGCTTGCAGGTAATCCTGAGCATCCCCAGGTGAACTTACTCTGGTACTGGCTCTGTGAATTTGGACACAACTGCAGCAACAAGGACTGCTTCAGCAGGCTCATATGGGCTGAAAAGTCAATATGAGAATTCAGAGTGTGGAAGTGCTGACAGGATAAAGGCATCCTCACAGCCTTTGAACCCAGTCCAAAGCTAACATAAGTGAAAACCTCTGGAGAAGCTGTTCTTGTTGAATTGCAAGTTGCTTTTTTCCCCCTATTTAAATAAGCCAAAGTAGTTAAATTGAGATGATAAGAATCTGAACTTTATCAGTGAATTCTACCTTTCAAAAATAGTTATTCAAATTCTTACTTCATCAGGCTTTAGGAGGTAACACATTTGAAGAAATAAAACATGTTTGAAAATCCATTTGAAGGTGCTGGGTTCATCTGCATGGCAATGAAATGTTCTCAAGAAAGGTGTTTACTTTTAATTAATAGTAAAGCAAATGCAAACCACCATAGGCCACATTTGAGAAAATGCTGCAGTTCAAAGTGAGAAAAGATTTTTATTAAATGAAATTGCAAGTGAATACCATTAAATTCGTGTCAACGCAACCAGTAGAGCAATCCATGAACCAGCATAAAGAAAGCATAAAATCACACAGGCAAGTTATGGGCATAACAGAAGTGTGATTGTATTTTTGCACTTTGTCTTCAGGAGAGATAGGTCACTCCACAACAAAAGACCACCAGTTCAAAAGCAAGCCCAAGCCCTAACCAGGAGGGTCTGGCTCCAACCTGGAATGTTTTACAGTACCCACTGCAAGGATTTAGCACCCTGCTCCTGAGCAGGGGTGTTATTTATGCTCTGACATGACAGGCTGTTCTGTCCTGCCTGTAGCCCATGCCTCCATTAACACTTTCTCCAGTTAAAGCTGCCCCTTGTCACTCAGGCTTAGCTGAGCCACGTCCCCACACGACCCGGGCTGTGCGTGCTGCGTGTCCACTCTTGGGCAGCCAAAGGGCCACAGGCAGGGAGGTGCAGACTTTGGGCTCAGAGGATGGGTAGCTCCTGTTGCACCCAGGGGTGCACACAACCCCTGCAGCTGACCAGCTGGGGCTGGGGGACACAGCCCCCACCAGTGACAGGTCAGGTCACCCATGCATCAACGTGGCACCTGCTGAGAACAGCAAACAGAGGTGGTCTGGATTTTTTAATTGCTGCTCTTCATTTATTTATCTCTTTTGTCCACTTCTCCTTGAGCTTGGAGTTATTCCTCTGGGCTGGGTCTGCCCCTTCTCAAGGAGTAGAAAACCTGCAGTGTACCATGGGTGCCATCAGCAGCAAATGTATATCAAATCATTTTAACAATAAACTTCTGAGCCAATTTTCAACACTACCCCCACACACCTAGAACTATAAAGAAAGGTTTACCAGGAAAAAAAAAAACACAAAACTCAACCAAACAACAAAACAAGCAAACAAACAACAACAAAACCATGCAAATAAACAAGAAAAGAACATAAGGGAGGGAGCCTGAGCACATTTCTACTTCCAGCCTCCATAGTGCTCAGCCTGAGCACACAGACCTCCAAGGACACTCCCCCAGGGAAAGCTGGTGCTGACTTTTGTAAAGATGAGTCTTTCTGTTTCATTTCCTTTTGCTCTGAAGGAGAAAGGAGTGCACAGTAATGCTGACCCTGTATAGCTGCATCAAGACAAAGGGCATGTTGCTTAGTCTATTTTCTTGCTCAGATGTGCTCCCCCTTCCATTTGTAAATATGTTTAGATGGCAGGAGCCACAGGAGCAGCAGAGGGGCAGTGATGCTGCAGGAGGAAATGCTAAATATAAGAGTGGCTAAATGTAAGTTTGGTGATGTCAGCTCTGTGTGAGATAGAAAAAACAAGGACTATGTTCGGCTCCACCAGGCTCAACAGCAAGGGTATAAAATGCTTCTAAGTGGGCTAAACAGCTCCAGACCCAGAAAAAGACAGTTGAGTCTCTGAGATTATACTTAATTGGTGCTGTGGGAAGGAGCCTCTCTGCAAGGCAGCCTACGCTGTCCCCTCGTACAAAGCCTTTTCATGAGCTACAGGGGACATATTGCCAAACATCTTGCCAAATACCAGCCTTATAATGTCATCTCAGGAAACAGAGGAGCCTGAAGCCACCAGGGCAGTCTCACTGCCCTCATGGTCTGTCCCTGCCATCCCTGCTCTTTCTGCCTTGGGACAGTTTGTCCCTGTTCTCTCCTGCAGCAATGTTAGTAGCAGCATGGGCAATGTTTTCATATAGGGAAGGACCCATATCACCAGATCTTGTTTAATCATTTGCTCAGGATTCATGCCCAGCTGCAAGGAAGCTGGGTCACAGTCACACAACCTCCAAAGAGAAAGACAGTACAGATATTTTGCCCAAGCTGGCTTTCCTTGCAGTGACAGCACACACACACAACTCTTCATCACTCTTGGGCCAAATTTTCCATTTTGTCTCTGTCTGCATCTATCTGTGCCAGGCTGGTCTGACAGCAGGATTTTGTTCCAAATGTGCTACTGCCTCCCTAGCAGTGCTCAACCTGCTTAGAGCTCATCCAGCTAGAAGATATGTTTAAAATAGGATTCCTGATATATGCTGGTGAGACTCTGGTAGAGCGACTTACCCACAGGAGTTCTGGGGAATCAGGTGGTGCAGCTGTTTCCCTGTA
The DNA here is from genome assembly GCA_013398075.1 of Notiomystis cincta. Taxonomy (NCBI): domain Eukaryota; kingdom Metazoa; phylum Chordata; class Aves; order Passeriformes; family Notiomystidae; genus Notiomystis; species Notiomystis cincta. The sequence continues at coordinate 61,685 of VZRX01019246.1, read as the reverse complement.
CTTTCTCTGCTGCTAATGGCAAATCTCCCACAGAGAAATGATATTTTTGGCAACTTCATCATTGGTAGTTTCCAGCTCTTGGTGAATGTCACCACGAACCACCAGAGCCATGTTCCATCTAGACACAGACGAGTCATGAACTCGCTTAGGACTTCATGTTACACAGCAGGGGCTATAACTTCCCTCCTGATTTTTCATGTCCCTGATTAACTTTTGTGTAGGATATTAGGAGCAAGAGCTTGGCTGGACCTCAGTTGTGTGTGCATTTGTGCATGTTCAAGGTGTATCTCTGCACAAATACATGCAGCATCTATGTTCCTAGCCATGCCTGGCTTAAACACACAAAGCAAGTACAAATGTAGCAGAAGAAATGAGAATAATTTTGCTGGGGAAGGGGTGTGGAGGGCTTTTCTCTCTCTCGGTTTTTTTTTTTTTTTAATTGGGCTTTTATGTGTTGAAGGTGTGGTCCAGTTGATTTAGCGCTTTTTTTTTTTCTCCAAAGGAACCATTTTACTATTCTTAGTGTATTTTCTCAACTTTGAAACCTGAACCTAAGCCTCTTTTTCCTAACCATGCCTTGAAAATTAAAGCACTTGGAGCCAGATGCTGAACTGGTATATCCATAGGAATGCATCATTTTGCTTCCTAAAGGGTGCTTTTTCAGGCACCCTTTTCTGAGGCCAGGCAGAGCAGAGCAAGTTTGACCAGGCTGCTTCCAGAGGTCATTCCAGCTGAAATTTGTGGTTCCATGAGCCCAGCCTAGTGGCTCCTAACTGGTGAGACAGTGGTTCCCTAGGGAATTAACTCTACCAGCGCTGTTTGCTGGAGCTGGGAGCACTGGGGAGGTGTCCAAGTGGCCCTGGGCAGAGCCAGCCTGCTCCAGCCGGGCCCCCAGGGTCGGCTGGGCTGAGACGTGGAGTTCTGCCAGGGTCCTGGTGGACAGGGCTGGGAGAAGGACGACCTTTGGGGGCTGTTGCTGCCACATGCACGTTGTGAAATGCCTCTCTGAAAGAAACAAAGGGGCTGCTGCACGTAAAGCAAAGTCCCCAGTGAGGAGTGCTGCAGATGGTATGAGACAAGGTCCCCAGAGCAGAGCAGAGCAGAGCAGAGAAGAAGAGCCCTTTGCCTCACTCTTGTTTTCAGCATTCCCACAACACTTTGCCTTTTGAGCTCAGCTTTGCAAGCTCCAAGGCAAATCAACAAGTTCAAGCAGGAACCTAATTCAAGCTCTGAATAAAACCCATACCTGACAACTTTAATTATTAGGCTGATGCATCATATTTACATTAATTTGAGCACTACTTAGATTCAATTACAATAATTCTTCCATATATTCATTCCAAGACATTTCAATGACTTAGCAGATAGTATATATAATCAAAGCTTAGCTGAAGAAACAGGTTTGCTCTCTACAGACATACTGTTCTTCTACCTGGGTGCTGACTGCAGCACCCTGTGCATGGGTCTGCAGGGATGTGCCTAATGGGGTAGCAGCATCTGGAACAGTGTCAAAGGACAGGTACAGGACAGCCCATGAACCTTGGCCATAGTCCCAGGATCAAATTACAGCCCCTGTGTGAGGGTGCATGTTCACCTTAATACATGTTAAGACTGGAAGTATCCCTGGGTTCCTATTTGCTGTTCATTGATCATCCTGCAGTGATGCCCAGCACAAATTTTTTTCAGCAGCAGCTGACCAGAAAGTTTATTCCAGATGATCTTGAGGTCCCTTGCAATCTGGTAGTCTATGATTCCATGATTCCAGATGGTATTTGGCTCATTCTCCCTCCCCTTTCCCTGTGTGTTTTTCAGGAACACAACTTATACCCGTTTGATGCAGAGCATGACAAAGCTCTCAAGCACCATGGCACCGTGTCACAATCTGTTCTATTTGTTTGATAACTCCTAAGTATAGCCTAGGAGGTGTTGCTTGTGACTGATAAGGTGTTAAATGATCTGCATCCCCGAAATGGAGAAACTGTTTCCCTCTTCCTTCCACCAAAATCCCAGGACCACACTCTCACACTCACGAGCTGCAGAGTGAAGAGTGAAAGCTACTGCCCAGGTGTTTTCCACCCTTGTATTTGGGTTTCTTTCACTCAGTTGGTGTAATATAAAGAGTTGAGATGCATGGCAAAGAACTGATCTTTCCCCAGGCTTTACTGATGAGGGCATATGCCGACAAATTTTGCAGTCCAAGTACTGTTTGTAGACTTACATCCCCACAAAACTTCTCATTATTGGGTGGGAGGGGAGAGGGATGAAGCAGAAAAACATGAATTTCACTCTCAAGGTAGGAGAGAGCAAGTAAACTGGGGCTACTTTAAAATCTAGCAAAAGTTCTGTGTTTCTCTGACCATTCTACACTTTTCAGGGATGAGGAGTAGTTTCCTGAGCAGTTCGTCTGCCCTGAGGAAGGTCCCGATTTCACAGGAAGCAAGAGCTGGCTCTGAAAGTGACTGTTCCTCATGAATTATTCCCGTGCAGTTTGTTCCTCCCTGCACCGCCCTGTCTGTCCGAGCCGCCCAAGCCGCGGTCGGGGCGGGGGTCCCCGGCCGCGCCCCCGCGCTGCACTGGGGGGTTCGCTCCACTCGAGGGAGCTCCTGGCTCTGCGTAGCCCAAACCAAACCCTCGCAGCCCCTCCCTTCAGGCAAAATCCTGCGGGTGACAAGCGCGCTGTGCCGGGGGGGGGGCTGCACGCAGGTACTCCTTTCCTCTGGAAGGCTGGGCTGCTTGTGCCGGAGCCTGGGCTGCTCCCGGGTGCGGTAAAGCGTTTCCGAGGCTCGTGTGTTTCAGCCCGAGGTGTCCAGCGCCTGGAGTGGCACCCTCCGCGCTGTCCCCGCTGCCGCTGAGGCGCTGCGGGGCGAGGGTGCGCGGCACGGGCCGGGCGGGAAGGGGCGGCTTCCCAGGGGAGCGACTGGCACGGCTCCTAGGATCACGGAACTATTCCGGAAAGCAGACTTGAGGAGCAAGGCCTACTCCGGCTATTTCTTAATCAGGAGAAATTGGCCTTACTGTGTCCTGCGCAGTGACTTATCACTGCAGAAAACTACATTTTCCCAAGGAATCACTCTCTCAGGAAGCCGACTGTATATAAAGAAAATGACTGAACAGATAATTTAATTACTTTTTTAAAAAATTCCTTATGTCACAGATCCGTGCCTCAAAGTATCAAGACAAAAATAGGGTCTAATCAAATGCTTAGAAAGCACCTACACCTTTGGCAGGACAATGTTAAGGGAGCTGCTCCTCGTATCCCCGGTCAGCCAGGAATCCCAGCAGTGCAGATGCTTTTGGAGAAGGCCAGAGGGCAAAATCCATCCCTGGCTTCATTAGAGACAGTTAAACCTGATTCATCCTGTCTCCAGCCACTCCCTGACTTGCTTTGGAAAGCCAGCACACACCGGGGCAAGGCGTTCCCCAGCCAGGGTCAGGTGTCAGAGGCAGCTTCTCCAGCAAGCTGGTGTGAGTCAGAGTGTTTGGGAACTGCTCCAAGCTATTGGAAAAAAACAACTCCCAAATTAGCTGGGGTGGCTCCCAAGCGAATCCACCTCCGCGGGGAAGGAGGTGATCTAATGAAAGCGTGCGGTCAGAAATCAAAAGAGCCTGGAAAGCATTCCAAGCTGCATAATAAGATTTCACATTTCATATCTTCAAAGCATTAAGTGAACATTATCTAATTAATCCTCACAACACTCCTCAGAGATATTATCCCTATTTCACAGACAGAGCCAAGGCACAAAGTTAAGTCACTTGCCTGGGGCCAGAGAAGGGAGTGTCGAAGCTGGGATTAGAGTCCAGGAGTTCCTGGCGCCCAACTTTTTCCTCAGACTACTGGGTCATGTGTCTTCCCTGCAGGGAAGATAATAATGAGCCCATAATTACCCATACAAATTCCCAATGACCAGGCTAACCCGTCTGTATAAAGCTATTTGTAATTCCAATAAACACGCCCACAATTTAGCTGCCTCCATGAACTACCCGTACTCTCTCAACCATAGGAATCCAGACCTTCAAATAGGGGCTGCTCTCAGATCTGACCCACTCCAAGGGCCGTTGGAGAACATCTTGTCACTTGTAAATCCCTGGTGACCATCCATGTATGGCATGAGTACTGTGGGAGCCGTGGTGGCAGGGCAAGATTTGTGGAGAGAGGGAAGAGAGCTGTAAAACATGGACAAGCCCTGTGGGCACACATGCCCTTTTCCAAGCCTGATGCAGAAACAAACTTTTTGCTCACTACAGGCTGAGAGCAACTCCTCACCATCAAAGGAGAGGTTATGTGGTCAAATACATTGCTCAGCACAGTCTGTCAGTCTTGTAAAATAAATGATCCCTTCCACGTGTAGACACTGTTCCCTGAAATGGCCTTGAGCAGACTCCCTGCAGCATCACTGGAAAACTCAGGGCACCCAAAGTGCCCCATGCCTTCAGCCCTTCCCCTATCCTGCCCAGGAGAAGAGGGGAGTGGTCTGCAGCCTCCCTGCTGCTTGAGATCCTGTGTACATCCCAAGGAGAGGGCTCTGTCCCAGGCACCCACTCTGCCTGGGGTTTACCCTGTGTTTCCATCACAGTGAGGCCTCTGTGAGTGTCTGTGTGTGAGTGTGAGCATGTCTGGCTGTGTGTCTGTACTTCTCTGGTGCTTTGTGCCCTCTTCTACCAATATATTTGAACCCAGTGAGCTCGTTTTCCCGACATGAGGCTCAGGTATTATGTGCCTGGTACCCTCCATCATTCAGAGTAAACCTCTATCATCCCTGCTCAAGCCCAGCTTATTGTTACTCCAGAATAGAGATCACCATGGAATTCCCATGGAGGATGTGGTACACTGCTGTATTACACAGTATTTTACCTGAGACTTGAATGTCTGCTTGGCTCTTCTCCCATGCTGTGGTGTCTGCTCCTGCTTGCAATGTACTTTGCCAGGGACACCTTTGGCTTTTGTCACAGACCAGCACAGCACCCCACTAGACACTGTGAAACATAGAAGTAGCCCCTCTTCATGCCAGTCAGCCTCTCTGCTTGGGTCAGACAGCTCACAATGATGTCAGGGATGCTGCCATAACTAAAAGCAAGCTAAGTTTTTGGTGGTCAGGAGGCCTATGGTGCTGCCTGGGTGTAGGACAGCACTTGTGGTGGGCAGGGACACAGCAAGCAGTCCTGTCCCCTGCAGCAGGGCCAGGACTCAGGCTTGCTCCTCCAGAGCAATATCATCACAGTGATAAGGGCTTCTCTGGATGCTTTTCTGTAGGCACATGGGCACCATTTCCCAGCCAGGCAGTGCCATGGGTAACTGCCTATGGCTCCTGGGGTTTGCTTCTGCCCAGGCATCAGTGTCAGTGATCCTCCCACGCTGCTGGAATGCTGCTTAGCACTTCCTCTGATTCACAGTGATGTGCAAAACCCCATCTGCTATTTTTCAGTACCTTAGGCAATATTTCAAAACCAGGCCAGGCCAGGCCAGCAGTAATGCTGAGCTCCAGATAATTTGGGCTGGCTGAAAGCTGTCCTACACTGGTCACATTGCATCCTTAGACCACTGGCCCCTTGCCTTTGGGACATCTGGGGTTTAGAAGGGGCAGGGAGAATGGGACAGCCTTGGGGAGACATAGGAGGCCACAGCAGTGCCCACAAAGAGGTAAAAAATAAAAGTTGAGGAAGAGGTGTCAGCAATGAGTTTTCCTGCAAGAAGGCCTGAACACTCACACCCTGTCTGAGCTCTGTAGGGTGCAACAGTACCTTGTCATTGAGGAGAGAAGGGCATTTCAAAGGCTTAAAGTGGCCATGTCTATCAAGCCCCAGGGTGCCACATCACATCCCCAGTGGGCTGCAGGGCAGACCAGCAGCAGGACTGCAATGGAGCATTTGGGAGCATGCACAACTCTTCCTCAGCCAGCAGTCCCACAGTAAAGATGGGACTCCTATAGCACTTATAGCACTTAATAGCAAAGAGGGATCACTCAGCATTAAGGGGTGTATTTCCCAAATGTGTTCAAAGCCTACTCTGGTCCCAGGCTTTTAATGCAGTTGAGGAGCTTCATTGTGATGGTTGTGCTTTGAAACTACAGAGCAGTGGCTTCTGCTGAGGGCCAAGCACTTTGAGCAGAAGTCTGCTTTGGTGCTGCACTGAAATCAGAGATGCTGCTCCTTGGAATAGCTAGCTTTTCCTTTATTTTTTATTATTTCTTTTAGCTGTCTTTATTTACAGATCCAGAAGTACCATTGAAAGAAATTAAAGACACATTTTGCTTACTAAAAACTTTCATGTAATTATTTTTTTTAAATTACAGTAAATGCACATACACACACATCTTATCTAGCCTTTATATTTATAAGCAGATTTATTCTTCTGAGGAATCAAATTGCCTTTTCCTCACTTTTTTGATCCAAAGACCAAGAACTCCTGTGCAAGAACATGTTTATCAAGTCATGGATATGTTTTCACTGCAGTAACTGCCAGAAAAGCTTCTGGTTGGCTCATCTCCTACTGAGCTCTAACAAAAAAAATATGTATATGTCTGTGTATGTTTCTCACCCAAGATGCAAACTTTTATATAAAAATGATTGACAATAAATGCTGACAGACAGGAACTAGATTATTCCAGAAATATTGTAAACCATACAAATATAACATTTTTTTCTGTAAGTGGTATGGTTTAATGACATAAACTGATAGTATGAAATGGCATGTTAGAGGCTCATTAGACACTGACAGCTGTAAGCATTTCAGGATGCTGTATTAAAAACATCTGCTCAAAGGAAAAAATAGCTCTAAAAAAAGAAAGGAATGAAAAGTTTAGAACAGCCTCACATCCAATTTGTTGTCTGGTAGCTACTGATGCTAGGAATGACCAAGACCTCCTGATTTCAATAAGCTAAATCTAGCAAGACCCAGATCCTTTGGATCTGGGCACACTATGCCTCAAGTTACATATTTTGCCTTATATTCCCTGGCTTGTTGAGCATGTGTTTTGTGAAATGTCTTCGTACAGCTGTCCCGTGGGAGGAGGTTCCAATTAGCAATGTAACCACTGCACTACCAAAATCTTCTTACCAGTTCTGATATAGCAGATTTTTCGCTCAATACGGTCAAGACAGGTTTCAGACATGAAGAGATCCTGGGATGCAAAGGAAGAATAAAATGTTTTCTTAGGGTATTATGTAGTAATGAGAAAATACATGTGGAGTCGATCACCCACAATCCAGATGCAGCTACTGTTTGGCACGTGCTTCTCCTGTTTCGAATTTTGTTTTTCCTGAAGCTGAGTTGATGTACCTTTTGTGTCCTCAGCTACCAGCTGAGGCACCAGACAAGGAATGCAGGAGGAGGTGACCTCATGGTGCCTCCATGCCAAATAACACAAAAGGGTTTAAAAGACCCAAACAAACCCCACCCCTCTCCCCATCCCCCTAAGCCGGAGCCAGGAGCTGTTCTGATCTCCAGATAGGAGCACTTCAGAGGTCACCTCGCTGGTCTCAGAAGGCTCCTGAGCCTCTTGCCAAGTGCAAAGCAGAAAGATGCATCTCAGTCATGGGGATGGGTAGGAAGGACCCTCCCAGAGAATCAAAATACAAAGAGACTTGGATGAAGCATCGCTGTTTCAGTTGCTAAATGAATGACTTGCAGCCACGGATGGAACCTATTCCTCCTATTCTGTTGGAGGAAAATATACCACTGCAAAAGGAAACTGAAATTGTAATACTTTGTGAAATGCTGTTATGTTTCCTAAATAGAACTGTTAGTGTTTGAAGATGGAAAATGTCAACAAGAAAATATATATGTGCTACTTTTCCTTTACATAAAATTTTTATTTCAATGTTTTTTTAGTGCAGTTTCATAAGGAAATTTTCAGGATTTCCAGGTGACTCTGGAAGTATGAGCATCTGATGCCTAGAAATTAGACTGACAATGAGCATCAAATCAGATATTCTCCAAGCATGTCAAGTTGCTTATTCCTCACCAGACAGAAAACTGGAAGCAAAAAATGTCTCTAATGGAAACCCACTGGAAGGTAGGAAAGCTGAGCAAGCAAGTCATGCCATTGAAACAGGAGACTCTTGAGAATGGGATGAGCCTGAAAGCTTAAAAGCACAGCAACAAAGTCAGATTCCTGACACTTCAATTGCTGACCATCAGCTGAGGTGTATGCACTCTCAAAATGCCAAGTAATGCCACTGCACACAGCACACATGAAAGAGGGTTTGATTCCCTTGCATTTTCCCCAGCCATATCTATGGACAGTCTCTGCCTCAGCTGGCATGTAACTGAGGCAGGTGCAGTAAGGATTGAGCTGGAGACACAGTGGCTGTTTATTCATCTTGTCCAGAGCCTGCAAGGAGATTGTAGTAGCTCTCCTTTCAATTCAGTGGGTTTTGGCCCAAGCCAAAAGGGAAGGGAAACGAAAGCCACTGCAGCTACTGCTCTGCTACACCTACACAGTACTTCTGACATGGAGATGCATTCCCCGTGGCATTTAGTGTGTCACTGGAAGAAAATCTTAACACATGAATGCAACATTTTTGATATTTCTCATTTTTAGGGTCTCTCGAGCTGTTAGGAAAGAAAAAATCTCACAAACATTTCACCAAAGTGCTGCTTTTGAGCATCAAATTTACTTCCAGCAGTCCATTTACCCATCCTTACCAAAGCCATCCTTCAACAGATATGAAGTAACTCTTCCTCTTGCCAACCCAAAGGGAATTTCATGGGCAATTACTTCCTGCTTCCATCTCGAACCAAGGACTCACAGAAAGATTTATTTCTGAGCAAACACCTGAGAGCTTCTCCAGTTGTGTCTAAATATTTATGTTCATGTCTACATAGTAAAGATTGCATCTCATATAGAAGAAAGATGTACAGACAAATAAAGGATGTCTCAGTGACAAAGGGAAGTGATGAAAACTGTCAACCAGATTGAAGGTTAGACAAATGGCCTCTGAGGCTCAGATCACAACACTGTAACTTCATTGTTGTTAAATGCAATTTTGCACAGTCTTAGGAGAGGTATTCTGTACAGCACATCTGTCATAATTAGGAAGAAAATTATTGCTTCTTTTNAGTGGTGAGCTGGTCCAAGAGACAATTTTGAAGCTTTAGATTGAGAGGAGTCTGAAAGTCTGAGCTGGGGACAGAGGACTCATCTGCAGCATCACATAAAAGGCCCTGGCACAGAAAGCTGTCAGGATCCTGGCTGTGAATACTCCAGGCATGTTGAAAGCCTAAGGATAACAGACCTGACCCAGCACCGTGCAGCCAGAGGGCAAACCTGCAGCATGGGCACCATCAAATCCCAGCAGACACATGCAGAAGGGATCCAAGGCAGTGTGAGCTCTCCCCACCTGCTGCCCTGCCTGCACATCACTGCCTGCACAGGCTTTGAGCTGGCCACAACAGGGTCTCTGGTCACTGTTATCGTGGTGCTGCCCAGCAGCAGCCAGAAAGCACAGGCACTCCCAGTGCAGGGTGAGATGGGGTTTGCAGATGAAGGAGTTTGTATTTTGAGTCTCATCTGCTGGCCCCTGAGAGATGATCTGAGCAAATGCTATCAGTCCCATGGGAGGGCAGGCTCAGAAATGAGCAGGGCTAGAGTGAGCTGTCATTGTTCATCAGTTTGGTTTGAAGGTTTCCCCATGCCTTCACTATACTGCTACATAGTGCCAATCTCTGTGCTGACCGTGAGCTAGGAGATAAAAGCTTCAAGCAAACGTTTTTGTTCTTAAAAAGTCCTGCAATTACAAAAATTCATTTTAAATGTGGTGCTTTTAGTGATGTGCTTGGTGTTCCTTCTTTCATCTGCTGGACTCCAGCAATAAACTCAGTAGTCGTGGCCATTCTCACAGTTAGCGTGGCAGGTTCACTGTGCCAGCTGAGATGTATCATTTGCCATGAGTGGCAAGGTTGGTGGCTGGGTTTAGGCTAAGTCCCTGGCAAATTCCAGTGCTGAGTCCACTGGCAAGTCTTCAGAGACAGCCTCTGGGACTGTTTTGGATTCAGGCAATTGCTGGTTTGGCCTCTGTCTCATGTCTTCTTGGACACAGATCCCCTTTGTCTTCCTCTCCATGACATGTATTTCCTTTGAAACAATTAGAACCTTCTCAAGCTCTTTGTTTCTAATTCCGGGCACTTTAGCACAAAGTATATTTATGCTAATTGCATACTGAAAGTGCACTCCACTGGCTTGGCTCTCCCTCACTAGGACTTTTAAGAACATATTTGTCATTGCTGGGAGCAACATTGGAGTTGGGAGAGCAGCAGACTTACAGGGTCTGGCCTCACGTGTTTTATTCTGTCCTGGAATTGAGTAGCACTAGGTATTGGTATCTTGAAAGTCTTCCTGCTCTTGTTCCACTTTAAAATGTCAGCTCTACTTTAAAACTTGGTGGTTCCCATCCAAATAAGCACATCTGTTCTGAACCTGGCTGATTGCAGGCTTAGATTGAAGCAGATCTTCTCTGCAATGGAGCAGAGATGAGAGTGGACAAAAACCCAATGTCCAGCCTTTGGAGAGTGTATCCCAAGCCAAGGCTGTTATTATGATGCATGAAATGAGTCCTTGAATAGAAAACTAGCACAGATATTTCTACACAGCATGGAGCACATTCAGGTTTTGTACAGAAGTGGTCTCCAGTGGACAGAGCATGATCTGAGGCTGCTGATCAAGGTTACTCTGGCTAAAAGAGAGGTCACTCTGCTCTGTTAACAAATTCAAACAGTAGAAGGGATAAAAATATAGACTTAGGAAACTTCCATATTGCTAAAAAGAATTTGCTGTTAAGTAATACTTAAATGTCTACAAACAACATTTGTCCCCACGGTTTTCTTTCTTCCCTCCCCTCTCCACCTCATTCCTTCATTTTTAGATACTTTCCCACAGTAAGCTGTCTCCAGTATTTCTGCTTCCCATCCCTCCTTTCACAGGCTGTTTCCAACAGCAGAAGCTAATGTTGTGAAGCAAGCAATTATGGTGTAACTGGAACTAAAGTTGGGAAGCAGGGAGATGACTGATGACTATTGTTCTTTTCACATATTAAGGAGAGAGGGAAACAGGAGCACCTCCATAATTTTTTTTTTGGTCTATCTGCGGTTCTTTGGTCAAAATTCTGTTAAGTTGCCAGTATGAGTGTTTTAAGAGAACATCCTCAGTTTCAGATGATGAAAGGAAAGGGTTCCTGGGGAAAAAAGCACCCAACCAGGCCTGTGTGCAGGGTGCTTTGCAGACCTTGGTTACACAGGTCAGCCAAGTACAACCCAGCTGCAAACTGGGCTGTTGACCACCCAGACGCTGCTGAGGTACAAGGCAGAGTTAGCTCATCCTGCTGAGATTTCCACCAGGTCCTGGTTACCTTCAAGACTGTGTATGCAGGACTATGTTGGCATAGCAGTTGCTACTGATTCTCCCTTTTTTTTCTGGCTAGCTTCAAAAAACCTGGTCATCTGTGCTCTCCCTTGGGTGGGAACATCTTGCACATGATATTGATGTGCCTGCTAGGTATGTGGGTGACCCTAACTTCAAAGTCAAACAACCTTCCCAGCACAATCCTCTCAGAACCCTGTCACTGGTCCTTCAGCAAGGCACACAAGTGGATCCAGCTAGAAAAATTCCATCCAGACAGGCAGCCATCTCTCACAGTGCTTGGGAGCATGCAAGTAGATTTCATGCATAAAATTGCCTCTGAATCCTGGTGTTGAATCTCACAACCATTTTGAGTTTGCTACATGGTAATGACAGCAGAAGGCTAAGCATGATCTGCAAATTCCAGCCCAGAAACAGTGCCAGTGGCCTCTGTGAGCTCCCAGCTGCTGCTGCAGTGGGGGAGAGAGCTGGCACACCTGAGCCTTTAAGCTCTGGCATAACTTTTTAGCACAACTCTGTCCTAAATGCAGCTGTGGGACAGGAGTTAGAAAGGCTTCATAGTCATCTTCCATCTTCAGAACATTTTGAGGTGGAAGCAAACCCACCTCCTGTACTTTAACATCTGCTGCCCAAGGGACTGGTGGCCTGGAGTGGGGTGGGCTGGAGGGGACGTGCTGTCTCTAAGCTATTTCAAAGCAGCATGTGCAGGCCCTGACTCCTCCAGCTGACATGGTTCCTGCACAGCTGTGAGTGCCAGAAGAGAGCAGAAAATGGCTGGCACCAGGATTGCCCTTTACACCCTGGATTTGCCCTCAGTGGGCAAGCCTGTGGTTCAGATGGCTTCCTGTTTGCTTTACCAAAGGAAAAAGATACAGTCAACATCCAGCCCAAATACCCCAAGGATATTAGCTCAATTTATCTTTCAGTTTGGGCTGTTTCAATTTCCCAAACTCTATTCAGCCCCATGAAGAAGACAACACCCTATGGGCTGAAAGGACTCATTTGTTAAAAGAAATAAATGGCAGTGAGTTCGTGCTGCTGGATTTATGGCTGAGAAAGTAACACAGAGACAGAGCCCTGTGCTTTGATAGCTTAGCACTTCTGAGATGTGTGAATGAAGTCCAGCAGGCCCAGGACCACGTTAATCTCCAAGGTTTGATCTCTGTCTGTAATGAGATGCCAGCAGCCCGTACTTCAAAGCCTGCATTGATACAGATAATCTTCTGAAAGGCTCTCTGCATTTTGAGGCAGCTTGTATTGGGGATTACAGTGACAACAGGAGGAGATGATGGAAGAGGAGGTGATTGTTTGATGCTCATTCCTTCAGTTCCTGTCCATATTTCTTTTGTTTCTGATTTCCAAAGGGTGGTGCAGTCATGTCCCCCACACCCCCAGCTCAGCAGGACTCAGTCTTGTCAGATGAACCCTGTGTACTCTAGGGCAGACATGCCCTACACAGCCCTCTAGGCTGAGATGCTCTTCTGCCCAAGAAATGCATCTGGTTGTGCTGATGCTACATCATCTTGGCTGAAATATGGGCAGATTTTGCATTAGAAATAGTACAGGCAGTTAAATGTTACACTTCCAAACTTCTGAGGTTTGTTTCTTTCTCCAACTCTTGTAAGGGAGTAGGGGAGAGGGTAAAGATGACAGGAGACCACAGGCTATGAGAAGCATGCTATAAAACAAAATTAACACTAGTTTTATGTACACAATTATGCTTTATGTTGCAAGTATATAATTTTCAAGGCATGTCTGACCAGGAAACAGAACTGAAATATTTTTATGTTGACGAACACTACTGATCTAAGAGAAAAATGGTGGCAAATGTGCATCTTGATTGCTCTTTCAGCAAGAAGAGTTACAGAAATAGACTATAAATTTAATTTAAGTAGCTAGAGGTTTGTATCTGGGATGCCAGTACTGGCTACATTGTTCTCAGAAACCTTTTCAAAAACCACTTGTCTATTTAAGCACAGCTAAACCTGCATTTTCCAGGCATAAAATGAAATAATTTAAATGAAGTCCATATTTCTGCCTGTCTTACAGCAGCAGTGCCAGCAGAATGCTGAGAGAAGTCATAGGGGTAGCATGAGTAGAAAAGTGATTGCATTAGGTGAATTCAGTCTCTGTAGTGTGCTCTGCAATTTGCCACATGAGGACATGAAGCACAGGTCAGGTTTTGGGATGCTACCACAACAGCCAGCCCTGTCCTCAGGACAGAGAGATGTACTGGCTTGGTTCAAGAGCTCGGTAAGGAAACATCCCACTGTCTTTTCACCGTCACACACTTAGGTCCATCATCCCTTCCTGAGCAAAGAGACCCAGAACTCTTCCACAGACATGATAAAATGCCAAGAGGGAAACTGTATAAATGGGGAAACTGAAAACAGAAGGCAAGGCAGCTAAATCTTTCTTGCAACGTGGTGAGCTCTGGATGGCAGACACCACACTTGAAGTGCAGTAACATCCACAGTATCCAGCAGGAGAGGCTTGAGAAAGGGAAGGTGTTTGCTTGACTGAATCACCAGCTGAAAGAGATCAGTTTATTTCCAAAAGTGTCATTCAAGGAGTCATTCCAGTATCATTCATGTCTATCCAAATGGTGATGATAAATTCAGTGAGCTGAATGCAAAAATATAGTTAGGCCATAAAATATTTTAAGGAGCAATGACATAAAGGGAGCAATGACATAAAAGGAATCAAAGCTGATTCTCAGCACTGTTTTGACACACCAGGATCAAGTTTGGCAGAGGTCTGACTCTGGGGCCATAAAAGCTGGGGTCTAAAAGTAGTGCTCAGGAAGGGCAAGACCACTGCCTAGAAGCAAGGTGAATTCTAGGTGTACCATGGTTCTTGCAGCAGAAACTGGGAGATTTCCACACTGGAACCTTCTTGGGAGAGGACTTGGCCAGAGTGCATCTCAAATTTAGTGGGATTGCATGGAAGAAGCCATGGCAAAGATAGATAGGATGGGGCCTGCCAGACTACCAGGAGCAAACAGCAAGAGATTCAAGACCACCTAAGGAAGTCTGGACTCAATTACTGAGATAGTGCCCACCTTGGGATGTCAGGAAGCAAAAGTGACATCAAGGTTAAAAGAAGTGTTAGGAGGATCTGAGGCTCTAGAGGCATGTAAGCCTGAGGTCTGTACCAGCCAAAATAATAGAAGTTTTAATAAAAGATCAAACTAATGGAGACCTTGAAATGGTATGATCTGGATAGATATGATCCACTTGCTAAGAACCAACAGGGCTTCTGGAAATCCTGACTTTCCAAACTCTCAAAGTTCTTGAAAGGATTAGTAAATGAATTGATGAGGTTGTCTAGGAAAGTCTATCCCCACAGACTTCTAGGGAAATGAAGAAACTAGGAGAAGAGGAAGTCCTGGCACAGAGAAATGGTTGAATGGCAGGAAACAGCAGAGGGAAAATGGTCATTTAACTCAATAGAAGGAAGTTACCAGTAGAAATTTTAGGGATCTGTACTGAGGTCTGTTCTGTTCAAAATACCCATAAATAACATGGAAAAGGGCATGAGCAGTGAGAGACAAAGGTCATACATGATACAAAATTGCTTAAAGTAATATGGGCAGGTTGTGACAAATTGCAGACACATCTCATGAGACTGCGTGAAATGTCAGCTGAAGTTCAGTGTAGCTAAAGGATAAAGAAAGAAAACACCATGGAAACCAGTCCTGATTTCACAACCCAGATTTTGATCGTTCAGCTGACCATTTTCTGCTGAGGAGCAGGCTTTGGGATTAGGACAGGTGACTCCATAAAGTACAGCTGCACTGCTGCAGGGCTGTGGAACACCTTGAAGGAGTACACAAAGGACAGAAGTAGTTTTCACCAGTTCAGGGGGACACTGGACAAGTACTTGGAAGGAAATCCATTACAAGTCACTTGAAAAATTGTCATAGGTTCACAAAAAAACCCAGTGCCTCTGACTTGCTCGTCTCCTGCCCCCAGACCAGGCTGCCTTTGAACCCTGGGGTCTGTGGGGGTCCTTGGGGGCTTATGGGGAGAAGTGAAAGCACTAATGGGATTAACACCTGAGAGCCTGTGAGGCTCTGAGAAGGCCAAGGAGAAACTAGGACAAGGTGGAAAGGAGGTGATGGTGACTGCATGGAGAAATCAGCCTACAGAGCTCCCACAGAGCAGCTGGGCTCTTACACCACATACGTGGGGCAAAGCTGGTGTTTAAGACATGGCGTGTCTGGAGCTGTACCTCACAAACTGACTAGGGATTTTGAAACAATGGTAGGAGATAATTACTGCTCACAAAGTCATGTGTGAGGACAGGGAACAAAGACTAGATGGACTCAGTAATTAAGAGAGACAGAAGGGCATACATGTTCCCAGTGAAACTGAAGGTCTGCACTGAGAACCAGCAAAAGGGTTTAGCTAGGGAGCAGGCAGAGGCTGACTGGTTGGGAAGAAATGGACTGGATTAAGTGTTGGGAATGCATTCTCATCTGAGCAGGGTTACAAGGGACAAAATCCTGCTCTGTACTGAAGGGAAAAAGGACACTTGCAACTGACCTGCCTCACAGGTTGAGTCAAACGCAAGGATAGGGGGCAGAGATATCTTTGAGGGAAAAGATTTTGAAGCAGTTAATTTTGAAGTGGGTAATTTTATATTTATTTTATAAAATATCATGATGGGAGTAGCCAGATGAGAAAAAATGAAGGGGAGGCAGAGGGAGATAAAGAGAGAGAGAGAGAGAGAGAGAGAGAGAGAGGGAAGAGGGAAAGAGAAAA